>JAHZNC010002232.1:0-77904 GCA_027744095.1 Zhuqinia jingwanae | reverse complement strand
CGTCCCCTCCAACAACTTACCAGAAAGAGTCAGTTCGTTCACAGTATATATCTATCTCTCTAAAAAAAAAATGAGTAGAGATGAATAATGTATAATATCCTTGTTTCCCGTGAATACTACGTAGTGAAAACTTCACTTGAATGATCACTGTAAGTATTCAGTGAACAATAATTCTTCGCTTTTGAAGTTTGTAGCACCAACAAATGATGATATGTTTATTTAGCAGAGGAGCAAGCATATAGCACGATATCTAAAATCATCGTAGTACACATTTCAAGAATACATTATTTATTAATAGCCATATAATTATGGTAATATTTTTTCTGCATATACAAAATTTCTTTTTAAAATGGCACACAGTTCCAGTTGGGTTGTTGCTGGGAAAGCGGACCCAAACTCGCCACCACGAATTCACGTCCACCCAGAATCGCCAACAAAGGGAGCTCAATGGATGAAGCAAGTGATTTCCTTTGATAAGCTAAAGCTCACAAACAATCAGCTTGATGACAATGGCCATGTAATAATAAAAAAACATGCAAAAGTTTTCCTAAGCCAAAATAAGAACAAAGTACATTCGTGGTAGTTTAGTAATTAGCCGTGTTAATTTTGCTTTTTAGATAATTCTCAACTCGATGCACCGTTATCAGCCACGTTTTCACGTAGTCTACGTGAATCCCAAGAATGAGGACGTATCGCAGACAGAAAACTTTAAAACATTTATCTTCGCAGAGACAAAGTTCACTGCGGTGACGGCTTATCAGAACCACCGCGTAAGTCTTCCTTTCTAAAAAAAGTACATACTTTGAGTTTTGACTTGCCTTACATGTAGTTTTGGGATTAGTGGAGGATTTATGCTGAGTGTTCCGAAAGGAACACAAACACCATGCAGCTTCGTGTAAAACAACTTCAGCTTGAAACACAAATTCCCCCATTCTTCGTTTGCTTTAAACTATCTCACCCGATAAAAAGCTTTAAAAAATGTATTGATAAAGAAGAAAAAACGCATAGTTAAGAATTCATATGGAAATGCTAATTATCCGTTTATTGTTGTTATGTGCTTGTTCATAGATAACGCAATTGAAAATTGCTAGTAATCCCTTCGCTAAAGGATTTCGTGACTGTGATCCCGACGACTGGTAATTAGAAAATAATCAATTACTCTGTTGAAATTCATAACAACCTGTGATAAGGCGAAATATTTTGATTTTTTTTTAAATATAATTTTTAAAAAATGGGCAATGAAATGATAAATATTATACAGTACAGTTGCTGAGACACTAGGCCACACTTCAGGTACCCCAGGACCAGGCTCTGTACCAAATGGCTCCTCAGCATCACAATCGCAAGGTAACCCCCAATCCAGTACAATTGGAAGCACACGCACTTCTACGACAACAGCTACAAGCACAGGTACTAATAACAACAATAACAATCCAGTAGCCTCCTCCTCATTATCATCATCAGCAGCAACAGCATCCACTAGCCAATCAAGAAGTTCTGCGTCAACCGCAAAGCAGCAATCAGGATCACCTTCAGGTACCAGCAATGGAGTCAGCTCGAGTACTGGTAGTGGTACCGCTACTACCTCAAGCAATAATAGCAACAGGTTAGGTGGTAATAGCCAGCAGCACCAGTTACAACAACAACAACAGCAATCCTCATCTCATCATCATCAACAACAACAGCAACAACAACAACAACCATCCACGTCTTCAGGTGGGCTTACACCTCGAATAACTGCTACAGCTACGTCTACTTCCTTTGGTATTCATTCAACAGAGCAGGAGTACGGTATTTCGTCGATGGGCTCGTCTAAAGACGTTAAAGGTAAAGAAATATCCTTTACATTTTCTACTTACTCATGTGAAAACGTGTAAAAGTATTTAATGCGCGATAACCATTTGTTTTTAAATGCATTTGGCCGCTTTGTTTTCGACTACATATATTATGCAATCTAAATCACTTTTCGACGATCTGTCTCAATCAGATAAAACTTTCAAATTCCATTGTGCATACCTTTATATATATTTTTACATCTTCCACAAAATATTCACATACAATATGTATATATATGATTGTGAGGACGATTTTGTTTCACTTCTCTTCATCAAGCTAGATATTTTTAACTAGTATAGTTGGTGTTTTGACATAACAGCATTACTTTAAAATGTGCACAAATTCTTTAAGATGTAAGTACGTCTTTAACCAAGAGTTCTCCCCCATCCTTTAAGTTCGAGTGTAGCAGCTCACATGTTGAAAATTCACACAAGTGAATCCATCCAGCAGCAGCACCAACAGGCAGGGTGCAAGTATGTATGTAATTTTGAAGTGATGGTGGTGTGGTGTGTGAAGCTATCATTCCATCTTGCATCCATCCATATAACCAGAGAGACGCTATTTTCTACAAGATGATGAACCATTGCTAATGCGCCTCATCTTCATGATCATGATCATGATGATGAAGATGACGCTCAACTTGTGACTTGTGATACGTGTCGCCTTAAATGGTATTTTATCTTGTTAATCTGAGCAGGCACTAATTACCCCATTCCACTCATTGTCTTGGACAGAATCAGTAGCAGCGCAGCATTAATGTCACCAACAGATTTTCAAGATTATGGCTTCCTCCAAAGTCTAATATTTTGAGTACACGTCTCTCGTAATATTGTTGAAAACATTATTATTATTATTGTTATTAGCAATTACAAAACAAGCATCACTGTTCGTTAGAAATGTTATGATGTAATCAGCTCGAAAAATCTTTTACTGATGCTAAAAATGCATTCAGTCGTCGTTGAGCATTTAATATCCGAACAAGATTTTGCGATTGATTTTGTGTAAAAAGTGAAAGAAAATGGCTCTCTTGTGAGAGATGCGAAAAGACACAAATTTACTGACATTTCCCCATTGTTTTTTTTAATCTCTACAAAACGCAAAGACTCGAGTGTTTTTTTGCTCTCATTCAACTAAATATTTTGAAAAGATATTTTCCTCAATAATATTGCAATGTTTGTTATTGTACTTTTCAGAAGTATATTTATGTTGTACAATAAAAAGTGCGAGTATAAAATATATATATTTACTCCTTGCATTATTATTATTATTGCATGGATGCAATAGAAAATACAATGTTGAATGTAAACTTTGGAGTTTATTACCACAAAAGACATTGATGACTTCTCAATGGCTGACTGTCTTGGTCGTTAAGTATTTTCTGAAGGTTATTAGTGTCAGAAAAGGGAATCCTGGAATTGGAAGTTATGAGATGGGAGCAGAAAAGACAGGCACAAGGAGAGGTTTGCATCTTGTACTTGTCAATAATGTATGCATGCATGTTCCATTCTAATAATAATATCCCATTCTTGTTGTTCATTGGGAGAAGCATAAGAAGAAAAAACGAAGAAAATTCGTCTCCTCTCTCTTCTTGTTGTCGTCCATCCGTGGACGTAACTAAACGCAATGAGTATGTAATCTATCTGTTGTACCAACTGACTTTTCAAAGTTGGGTGCTGCAAAAGCCTGTAAACCAAATGATACTCTGATGTAGTTGTTGTGTTGTTACGATCCTCACTGAATTTTTTTTTGTGTGATCTTTTCTGCTTGTTGTATTTAAGGGCTGATATTTTTTTTGTTGATGGTGCTTGTTGCTAAATAAGGTTGAGAAAAGCGAAGCATGTTCCTCTATCACAAGACAAGTCAAGTCACAATAAATATTGTTTCTCTGCCTTCAAGAAGCGCAACATGCGACAAAAAACCGTTCTTTTTTTGTTTTGTTTGAGGCTGGTTGGTTTGGTGGAAAAATTGGCATACCCACAAGTTTCTAATGTTGCGCGTGAAATTGTCATGGAATGCCTCATTTAGCAGCTGAAGTGAGATGTGATGAGCTGCACACTGACGTTGTCATATGCATACCCCCCATACCCACTCTTATAAGCTTATATGCAAAAAAATAAAATAATAAATATGGCTTCATTTTACACACATGACACCCGATTCAGTAAAAAAGAATGACAGCGAAAAGATGTGGCTTGCGGAAGAATCACGTAAATCCAAGGAAATCAAATAAAAATTTGTGAAGCAAACAAAAATTGATTAAGTATGCTCCTACCCTCCACACCACATCACCACCCAAATGCACATAAAAAATGTAATTCATATTGAGCAATAATTAAGTATACTACACACAAGACAGAAAAAAATGTGATGCATTCAAAACACATTAATTTTTAGGGATGTTAGTTATTACGATGACGATTATGTGTACATACATACATATGTGTGTGTATCTAACCAACAAAGTTTTTACTCAAGTGGAAGCCTTACTGCTTCCTTCTCTCTCTCTCTCTCTCTCTCTCTCTCTCTGAAAAAGTCAGTTCAGTTATGTGGAATGTTGTTCAAGAGTGCCAATTATAGTTGGCATTTGACACGCATAAATGTAGTAACAAATCGATTGCATATGAGCCTATCTGTTCTCATTATTACATCGGATGAGATGTGTTAAAAAAGACCATAGAGTACACACACACACACACACACAATATTATTATTATTATTATCACAAGAAAAAAAGTTTTAAAAAAAGTCCAAGAGGAAGACGATGATGAGCCAAGTGTAATATCTCGTCATTCGTGGCATTAGCATCAGCAGAAAAAAAAATCATCCTCAGATGTATCCTTTTTTTCGTGAACGCGCAAATGCCATGCCACCGGGTGAGCCAGATTGCGTTTTGTGCGCTGTGCATTAATAATAATAATAATAACAACTTATTAGAGAATGCTTACAAGATAAGTGACAAGCAAGTAATAAAGTAATATGGGCATACTATTTAAAAGTTTAAAACTATGTATGTTGTACATATAATGGGCATGTTTTTTATGTCGAAGAAAATACGGATTGCTTGCAAAAGATTCAAAGTTCTTCGTGTGTGTGTGTGAGTGTGTGATGGTATATGTCAAACGATAATAAAAATAACAGACACACACACACACAACGTACACTTATTTGATACATCACACAAGTCTGCTTAATAATTGCACTACAGATTATAGATGATCAGTAGATCACAGAGTAGATTTGTTTTTTCATTGTCGCTATATGGTTAACTACATGGGTATGTATGTATGTACTACATATTTCGTTTTTAGATCCACACTTTTTTCCCTTCTTGTAAAAACATAATAAATAAAGTGAACAAAAAGTTATTATTGACTGCATGTTTATAACACATCGGATTGACTTGCCGAGATAAAATATAAGCTGGAAATTTGTTGCAACTTGCGGTGAAATGTTACTCACCGTCAAGTCAATGTCCCATTAAAGTTTACTTTATGCTTCGTACGGAGCAGCAGCAGCACAAATTTATCGACAGCCTTGTCAAATGCTCTCTGTGCATTTAATTAACAATCTAATTTTTTTGAAAGAAAAAAAAGTACATAAATATCTGCAATATGTCAAATAAAAAAGTGTCATCTCTCCTTATGTATTCTTTACAAGAAAAAAGTATAAATAGACACATTAATATGTAATGTAAGTAATATATACAACCAAATTGGATGACCAAAATAATACGTATAACGTAAGCATTTTTCTAAAAACAAGACGACAACAAAAAAAATCAACGTTCATATATTAGGCACGTAAGCAAATAAATGGTACAGAAAAAGAAGTAGAAAAAAGGTGACAGAACAAAGAAAGACGGTAAAAGAGTGGAAAGATCAAGCTCAAGTCAACCTGAAGTACTTTAACATTTCTTGTTCTCTGGAAAGAACAAAATAAAGTAGTTTTAGATAGAAGAACGGCATGGATCACAAACACACTAGAGACTAGTGCATTGCCCAGAAAGATGGGGGAAGATGAAAAAAATCCGACTGCATCTCATGTCATTGATGAGTTTGTAGTTTTTCTCTGACACGTGCATATTTTTCAAAAATAAAAATAAATAGGTCTCCTTTTGTCCTTGTGCCTTACACACACATACACAGGCATATAATAAGTATACGGAACAACTTTATATGTTTGAATTGCGCCTAATATTGATATCATTAAAATTCAATAGATATGCTTGTACATCTCCTTCTAATATACTCACTACATTTATCTTTGTATTATTAAAAATTATTAGAGTTTGCATTGCAATAAAGTCCTATTTAATAGGTAAATAATATTATTGGGTACGCAGATTATTATTATTATTATTATTATAGAAAAGTTGTCAAAGATTATTGTAAGCATTATGTCATAACATACATAAATCTGGATAATAATAATATGATGATCAGCTTGTGTAAGTCTTAAATATATACTTGGGTATATAAATATTTATATCTATTTTTTACCCAAAGAGAGGCAAAGTGACAACTTGGGTACGTACGATGCGGTGGGATGTTGTGCATGTAATACTTTTCCTAATTATTAAACATTTTCTTAGAAGAAAACTCTCATTCTCAGCAAGACGCACAAGCAACCCATCACAACATGTCAGTTTTCCTTGTCACTCCACATGTCACTTCTCATCATTTTTAACTTGACTTGTGTGTATATTTTGTATGTGCACATGTAAGTACAGATATGCATATACGGATTAGGAAAAAAAGTTTAGTCAAGCATGTAATGACACGCAGCTAATCAGATCTGAAGCAGAAGCAGAGAGAAACAAAACAAAAAACAGATCTGAGTGTAGTTATGTGTGTAAGTGGAGGAAATGAGTAGCACTGTTTTACCTTTTTTTTAATAATGTTTTTGTGTTTCCGACGTGTTAGTATTCATGTTCTTAATCCGCAAAAAAGGCACACACACGAGTCAAGTCATAACATTGCAACCGATAATGATGATGAAATGAGATGACGATTTACGAGTTGTAGTTGTTACTTACAGAGTCAGTATTAATCTTGTTTCATTTAAATGTACCATTCAATTCACATTGAATTGTTGAGGTAAAATGATATTTTATTTTCTTGTAACGCCAAGTCTACATACTGGTCACACTTGTGAAAATGGATTACATATTAAAGGATTTTTTTCTTAATGGATTGGTGAAAAAGGCTGAAACGTGAAACGGAAAAGTATCGCTTTCTTTCCAATGTACTGTCCATAGCAATGGGTTTATAATTTATAAACTTAATAAGCTTACCACCGTTTTACCATTTTAAGATGCATGATGTCTGGTGTTGAAATTTGAAGGGTTTGGAGTCCAAACTTTGGACACAAGTTTTGCCGGTGAGTTGAGTACTACTTTTCAAAATGCGAAAGTGCCCAGAGTATCCATATATCTAGAAAGGAAATTTTTAAAATGAGAGAAACACCAAAGTTTCAAAAGGATGAAAAACTCTTCTCCTCCCCAAATATACTACTTGCTGGTGTATACGTCAAATAATGTGTGATTTTTTAAAAATTTCGTCGATGTTTGCCTTTCTTTTAAAAAACAATTTGTGAATGTTACAAACTTCTACAATTTATGCCATCAAAACGAGACTAAACCTTAAAAGCAATTTTGAAGATTATCCAGTGAAATGAATAATAATCTCTACAACTTGTTGGATGGAAGTTATGAATTTTTGCATCGAATGAAATCTTAATAAAAATATGGTGTCGGGCAATCCATCTTCTATTTAGTATGGTGTATGTCAATTAAAATGAGCATATAACATGTTTTTAGGCTTCAATTAAACGTAGATGATTTGTATGCAAATGAAAAAAAATAAGCACACATATAGTGTACAACTGTTATATCCGCATGTATTTATAGGTAAAAAAATAATTCATCAAAATATCAGTCTATGGTTTACACATTGTAATATTAAATTGAAAATACATAGTGATTATCAGAACTAAACTAGGAAACTAATAGTGTTAAAAATCATTAAAGGCGGCATAAAATAAATCTAAAATCTGAACCACAAAAAAATTCATTCGACAGATTTGTAAACACAATGCTAACTACAATATCATTATTGCAATTGCAACTAGTTGAAATCAGGCTAAACCAAATACAAATCAACAATCAGTTCTGGATACTCTTTACAAATTCTCTGAAATGCTGCTGTTTCCTTAACTTCCTTCTTGTGAGCATTGACAAAGTGTAGTGCTTCCTCCTTCAACATACTGCAGTTTAAATTGCAGGAAAGTAAAAGTACCTCCATTGCGTTGTTCACGTCTATTTTTTTAGACACGACATTTTCGCACTCTTCACACAATTCATGTAGGAAGTAGTAATCTGATATCTTGAGAAGGTCCGGCGCCCTTGACCCCAATATTTCTTGACTAATTGACCCGGTATACATGTATTCCAACATCGCAGCTACAACCTCAGAATCAAAATCCTCAATCAGGACCGTATTTTCTTGGCTCTCCTTGACTGGCGCATTCAACATGGCCTTAAAGACTGGACTTCTTGCTGCAAGCACAACTTTATGAACAGGAAACGTCGTCTGAGAACCGGCTACTACAATGGTAAAATCAGATCCAAATCCTCCACGAAGTAGAGTTCCTAAGTCATTGGCAAGTCGCTCTGAATTGCTTGGTTGATCAGTATTTCTCTCCAGATTTCCACCACGCCCTTCACGAACTAGAGCAGGATCTTGCATCCACAATTTGCAATTGATAAATAGTTCACCGGCGGGTAGAAGGTCAGCTGTGTGATTGCGTAGATGTTCCACTAGGCAAAAGTTGTTGAATCCCCAACCGCGGCTTTGTTCGAAAAGACGAGTATCTGAATCCTCACCTCCGGCTCTCCTGAAGACGTTACCACTAATATCTAACAAAGTAATTTGGAAACGAGCGTAAACTGACTTTGCTTTCGGACGGAGTGGGTTATGTTGATTGTCCTTAACCAGATACAGATGAACGGATATGAATTCTCGGCCTGAAGTTGAACTAAATTGTTTCCTAACTCGGAGCTGCCATTGATACCCCTTGCCGCCTTTCCCTTTGAATTGCCCTTCAAATAGCCCTGACTTGATGTCACCTGCGCTCTTGTAGACTTGGAGAAACTCCCGGATTGTCCATTGGTGTGTTATGGTGAAATTATTTGGGTACGTTACAGCCCATCCATTTAAACTGGAAAATCCATAGGATTTTAAATGATCGGAAGAATCTTCACTGACGTCCATCTTCAAGTTGTCGACAGAAATTCACACACTGCTGCTATATATAAAAAAAGAGATAATTAAACACACACATTAATAAAAGAATTTATTTTAAAAAAATCCTAGCGGAAAATTATACCATTATTAAAAACGATAATAATTACCTGTCTACCTGGTTGGTGATTGGTGATGATGTTATTTTGAGACGTAATGACAAGGTGAAATTCACTACTCTCTCAGATCGTACTCCTGAATCTAGACAATGCTAATGTAACGGTCCCCAAAACACAAGTAACGAGGAGGTATCAATTCACTTTCCTATTTATAGTGTCTCCATCAAAGGGCGAAAAAAACAGCTGTGCAAATTATAAAGTATTAACTGAAATTTTATAATTTCAAAATTAACTTTGATGTTCCTTTGTACTTTTCAAATTTTCAATATTTCTTTTGTTCCACTTTATACGATGTTTTGAAACTAGCTTGTACCATTCTTTTGATAATGATTTGATTCAATTTTTGCGGAAATTGATTTGCATAATATGAAGGGTAATCAATGGAAACGTTTTCATCAAGAAAGTCCTCCAATATAAAATATGCAAAGTTCAATTCAATGGTTGCCTGTCATCTGGTTTGATCCTGAATATCGCATTTTATGACACTCAAAATTGAGTGACAAAAGAAAGTTGTGAAGAAAGTTGCAGCAGAAATAATTTTAATATGCTAATTTTCATACATACCTTCCTAACATATGTTAGTTCATCTCCGTTTGGACATTAGCCTGATATTATACATTTCAGAAAATTCAAAGTACATAATGTCATTCTCTGTTTCTGAACAAACCATGAATAAAACAAAATAATTTGCACAATGAGGCATTTAAATAATTTTTGTAATTTACAGACAACAGATGCAATTCATTTTATTCAAATGATGGAATTCCCGTACAAAATTGCATGATGCAAATATTTTTTTTAATTCGTTTTGATTCAAATGGACTGATATTTAACAATGCATGACATTTCAGTCATAATTACGCATTTACTTAAAGTACTTCTAAATTCTAAACGAAAAACTAGTCGTATCTTTAAAAAATGTGGCATTGCTTCTTATCTGTAAATGTAATCGTCGTCGTAGTAGTAAAATGGTGTGTTTCTTTTTTTCTTTCACTTCCTTTTTTCATTAAACTTGAGCATGTTCACAAAAAAAAATAACAAAAAAAAAACAGATAAAAATTTCAACTTGTAAGAAGATAATTAATGGTTGATTTTATTATAAAAATTGAGATATATTGTACAAACAGCCCCACACCACAAATACATAATACATTCATCACACATCACAGCAAAGTAATGAATGCTCTGTTTTCTCACATGCAACATGATATTTTGTTTTGCACATTTACTTTTTACTTCCAATTCAAAACTTTGTTTCTCTTTCTTTCAACTTTTGTATGTTATTTTTAGGGGGAAGCAGTTAAGTTGATTAATAACTTGGAACTTGGTGTGTATAGTAACAGAGTATAAAATAACAACAAAAGTAACATTTTTTTACATATTTTTTTTACAAACCAAAAAAAAGCAAGTAGGTATATACATACATGTACATACAACAACATAGCAACATACCACACAGAATACAAACATTCACTCAGGAAGGAAGAGTAAAACGCAGGTGTTTTGTTAGTTGTTTTGGTGGTGTGTTTAATGGAGCTCCATAAAATACAAGTATTCTTGTAGAAAAAAAAAAGATGACCAGAAAGTTTTTTTCATTTTTTTCGTACCCTTTTCATTTTCAAACAAAAATGTCCATAGTAACCATGCACATAAAAAAAGAAAAGGTTCGAACACATTCATATATAGAGATGCATTTTATTATTATTATTATTATTATGCAGAGTTAGAAGTTTGTTTCTATATGCTTTCTTTGATGGAGAGACTGAAATAATAAAACTCGAAATGTTTTTCTTTGCAAAACGATTAATTTTGTTGACAGCCTGCCTTCCTGTCAATATGTGGACTAACAGTTTGTTCAACCATTTTTTCCTTTTGCTACACCATCAAATAACATTGGTGAATTCATTACTTTTCTATTAGTTTACTACTTGAAGGAATCCTATGTACATAATATGTAGTAGTTGTAGTAGTAGTAGTAAAAGCATTAACAATGTTGAGCAGAAGAGTGAAACGCCATAAAAATAAGGAAAACTTTAAAATTCATTGAGAAAACTTTTTGAGGAAAAAAGATGTGCGTATAATAATAATAATAATAATGCAGATTTGTATTTTGTACGTAGGTAGTAGGTATCTATCTTTAATTTGTGAGGAGGAAACCCGTAAACGTTTGCTGGAGGAGTAGGAGAGCAGGAGCAGTGCAACAACATCTATCATGTTTTTTGTTGTGTTTTCGGTGAGATTTGTGCGAGAAAGGGTTTCGAATATTGGGTATCTTTTGCCTTTCTGACTTTAAGCAAAATAATTTAAGGAAAATAAGGAAAGGTGCTCGCTCCTCACAACAGAAGAGTGAAGAAAAAGCAAAGAAGAAAATTTTAAAATGTAGAAATCCCTCTAAAAAGTAGATCCCATGTGTTTTCGATGTAAAACGACATCTTTGCATGGCGAATATTTGGTTACAATAGACAGATAAGAAGGTAAAAGTTTTTTTTCCTTCTCTACTCTCTTCTCTCGCTCTCTCTCTCTCTCTCTGACTCTCTGAGTCAGAGACTCTGACTCTCTGACTCTCTGACTCTCTTCATTAACCAACAAAAGTATAAAAGTCTGGTGTATTATAATAATATGGTGCACAGAGTTGGAAGCGGTTTCAAACCGGCCTCAAGTATCAATCCATTTACCACTTCAGTCAAGAAGGAAAGAAAGACTCTTTTTTTGTTGGTTGTGTGGTGTGAGTAAAAATTTTGTAAAGATCTCGATGATCATGATGATGATGTGGTTCTGTTCTGTTTTCAAAATGTTTAACTTGTACAAATTGCATAAAAGTGTAGCAATAATAATGAATGCATTCATCCCGCATCCTCCTCATCTTCTTCTCTGTGGTGTATCCTAAGAAATACGGTACAATAATGCAGTGAAGGGTAACTTGCATGCATAAACACATTGCGTTTGGTTGCTCTAAAAGCTACTCCACCACGTCGTATGTAAGCAATATGTTTTCTCGGACAATGACAGTTATTAAATGCTGTTTAGTTAAAAGAGAGGGAACTCCCGTGTAGAGATGAAAAAGAGCCCACCAACGTGCCAACAAAAAGGATACTAGTAAAGAAGAAGAAAAATCCGGATAATAATGTGTAGCAAGAATCAACAATTCTCAAAACAAGTAAAAATGAGCAATGATTACTACTTTTAATCAGAGTACATATTTCAAGCCTGCTCATTCATGTAAGTAAGTAGGAATGTGTGTGTAGCACGAGCATGATACTCAACCAAAAAGGCGACAGACAAAAAAAACCGTTTCCTCTTTTTGACACTGTCAACTTGAAACTCTTTTTCTGGCTTTGCAGAGCTCTACTTGTAAATAAAGGTGCTTCCCCATGATTGCATTATATGCTTTTGCACTTTTATATGTAGTTACATAATGCATACATTGTGGGTTGGTACATAGATGTGTTATGTATATTTATTCACCCTTGCAGGAAGGTAGACGTCCTCCTCATAATTAGAGTGCACTGAGGCAATAAATAAAGTCACTTGTCGCACTAATGGGCCATGACATGCCGTATCACTTGCAATTTTTGTTGGCTCTTTTAACCCTTCCCTTTTTTTAAATTGGTGGAATGCATTGCAACAAGCACGGAGCGTGTGTGTGTAGTAGTTGGTTTTTGGTATGTATTTATGTATCAAGGCGGAATGTATTTCATCCCCCAAAAATGTAACACAAAATCCTTGGCGGGGCGGATTTAATAATAAAAATGAGAAAACCAGGTAGTAGTCATTTTGAAGCACCAAACCGGAATTAGTTTGTTGACTCTTGGTATTATTGGTGGCTGTGGTTTGTTTGGGCTTCATTTATGATTTATGACTTTTAGCTTGCATCAATATTTTATCTCCTTTCAAATCTCATTAGTCATTTTTTCCTACCAACTCAGCTCGCACAATCACAGAAAGATGACATTTTAGCATGTGGGTTGATGGTGTTAATGAAGTTGGTTGGTGGTGGTTTTACTCAAAGCATTTTACATGTATCATGAGCATGATCCATCATTTATGCGAAAGCAATTAATTATTACATCAAGCTGTATTACATGATAAGAATGAAAAGTTGGATGAGTTATTATGTTTACATTGATTTCAGAAGAAGTGTCAAACATGGACCATGATGCCACATTTTCCAGAATGTTTGCCGCTGCAAATGGTTCGTCTACCTCCAGCATATCCATGTTTCATCCAAGCTGCTCTACTGGTATTCCAGGTTCTCCTGTCACCCCATCTTCCTCCGCCATATCGGGACGTCCTGGTCTTCCTGTGGTACCAGATGCTATTAGTTCTTTGGGCCAACCTTACAGTGCTGACATGTCACATTATGGTCCTCTCTACTATGCTTCTAATTATGCGACATTCAAAGCCAATAACAGAACAACCCCTTATCCCCGTACTTCAGCGGATACGTATTATAACATGTATCAAAACTTTTACAGATCACCTGCCGTACCTAACTCTTACGATACGAGATAGTCAATTTTTTTTTCAACCCAAAACTGAAAGTCTATTAGCCTTAAGTCTCAAAAGAGAGACATTTTTGGATAGTCAAAAAAAATTATAAACTCATCCAGAAATATCAATTTATTGAGATTTTTGGCTATCCACACAGATTTTTTTTTGTCCGATTTTGTTTTTTTGTTTGTTTTTTCGGCTAAAAAATAATTTTCCCATAGATACTTTTGATCGCAAATTATGCCCATTGTATGTATGTCAATAAGTCTTTCTTTCTTGTTATATTGTTCATGGAATGTAGTTCATGGAAAGTTTTTGGTAAGTCGATATTATGGAGTTATGTGCATGCTAAGAAGAACACAGACTTAAGGAAATGTTTCCTGTTGAAACAGTAGCTTTAACGATAATTAAGTGGATTCTTTGTAATTACCTAATTTCTTTTGTTGTCTATTTCAAATGATTTCATTCGAAATTATTTCGTAAGTAGCCAGATGACATAGGTACATTCATGCATGCATAATATACAGTATATATTCAAGAAAACCTGTCGTTATTGTCATTGGTTGTGAGGCCATGTCTTGCTTATTTAAATGCATATTAAAGATGTCGATATAATGTAAAAATATATCAATATTCCCTTGTCAAAACTGCAAATTTAATAAATGTAACTTAAGAAGTAACTAACTATCTTTCAGCGATTTTTTGAAAAATAAATTATGAGGTCTCTGATTATAGTTGATATAGGACCCCGACATAATAATAATATTATGATGTAAATAGCAAATATTATGCGATATACGGATTAATTTGTTAATAATAGCCATACATAAAAATAAAGATAAAATGCAAGGCTAACAAGTAATTTAAGGTTTGTTCCCGTTTACAACAACATAACAGCAGCGACGATAACTATTCACGCAAGGAACTTGTGATCATCATGCTATTTACATATATATATGTGTAGGTATGTATGTATTTATTCTGAATTTATATTCGTTATTATTATGTAAATTTGACATGTTACAAATGGAGCATATTACGTATAAAATTATTATACAAATAAAATACAAAATAATAATAATAGATTGTAAGGTTTTCTTGTTTTTGTTTTGTTTGTAAAAAATATGAAATTGTTCAAGTGTAAATACATTTGAAAATTGTGTCACATAAGTTTTAACAAAAAAAAATTGTGACCATGTTTTTGTTGTTCTCACTTCTTGTATAAATTTTATCAAGTGTGTACACTTCTGGTTGTTATTACATTACTACACGTTAATACTATTACATAATTGACATAATACGTAAATGTACAATAAACTATACCAAAACTGATGATATTCGCAAATAAAATTTTGAAAATCATGTTGAATTTATAATTGACAATTATTACTAGGGAGACATGTTTTCTATGTGTCAGCATACTAGGTTTATACCTATTACATATTATGCACAAATTTATTATTACATTTATTTACATAAATTCAATACTCACATTTTGTACATTCTCATTTCCTTATTCGCATCATCCAGTGATCCATTTAAGCATGTGAAACGATTTGGTAAAGCAATTGGACACATGGATAGAAGCTGTTGAGGAGGATATCATCATGATATATTGGAAAGAAGAAGACGAAGAAGAAAAAGCGCTCATTTATTTTATGCTTTGTTCTGACTTCTTGACTTGACGTTCTCTTGCCATGCAAAACACAAGCATCAACCGAAAGCTGTCACATTACACGTCTCTTAGGAATTTTTAGTTTTCCAAAATCTCTTTCATTATCCTCGCCTCACTCTATTTGCGTAAAATAACTAACTCCCTTCTACTATTCATGTCTACTATTGATACATACATGCATATAAATACATCACTGTAGAATGCGACTCGGGTGCATTTACTGAAATTTTGAAAATGAGTTTAAAATTAGACATGGAAATGCTAAGAATTTTTTTTTTGCATTCAACTAAAGATAGCAATCTCTGTACTACGAGTAAAATAACCATAATGAAATTAAGGTGCAGTTAAAATGGTACAACATGATTTCTCCCCGCGTTAATTACATTACATCTCTCACAACAACGAAATTTGGAAACACTTTTCGTGTGGTAAGTATGCAGGCTGGAAGACACATGCATGTTTTCTATAATGTGTGTAGTAATTATTAAATGGCAAACATAATTATCATTAATTCCAAAAAGCATGTCCAATTTTTTCTTGAAGTAGATTTGTAAAATTTAATTTGAAATTTAAAACAGCCAGTTTATAGATTGATTTGTAAAAAAAACTATACATAATTCTCTATCGCCACACTTCAATATTTAGCAAAACGTATACATGTTCATTATAGCTATTATTTGCTGCATAAATCCATAGGAGGTCCACATGTTCTACTTTTAAAAAAATTATATAAGCTTTTAGTAAACCTTTTCAGAGGAAAATGTTCATCTTTACCATTAAATACATCAGCAGCACAGTTAATGATAATACTTTTTATTTGTTAAAAGTTGTGCTTCTTGCTGTTTGCTTTCAGTCTCATCCATTTCACCAGTTTGTTAATGGGTACAAACATGTTAATTTTATTAGGCATATATGACGTACGTACATGTGAATAAATGGCGTTTTTTAAAAGTCCTTCCCTCAAGTTCACCCAGCAAAACAACTGGACGTTTCAGTGAAAACTTGAAGACCAACAGAGAAAGAGATAGAGTTCTGGCGTTCAAATCACCACTCCACCACCGCACCGCACCACCACCATGCCCCAGCAGCAGACCACCACATATATAATGACTCTTTCTGTAAACTTGGTCATTGTTTACCTCATAAATTATCGCATTATTATGATTTTCATGTGGCGCAGACATCTATATTTTATGTTCAACCAATTCTCAAGAAACAAACCAGCTCTCATCATCTGCCATTGCAAGTATGTACATACTTTCATTTCTTCTTCATTCTGTAAACTATTTAAAAAAAAGTCCATCCTCTGACTAAAAAGTACACACTAATTTCTTTTCTGTTTTGCAATGCCACTTGCCTAATTATAAAATGTACGTGGGGTCGCATGTTCATAAATTAGTAGTCTTCGACTAGCGTTTCAATTGGCACATATAAACCTTCTCGAGAGAGATTTATTGTACGTTTTTTTGACGAATGACATAACAGTTTTTAGAACCTCATGTAATCTTCGACTAGCGTTTCAATTGGCACATATAAACCTTCTCGAGAGAGATTTATTGTACGTTTTTTTGACGAATGACATAACAGTTTTTAGAACCTCAGCTTTATTTCCCGTGCTTTTGTGGCTTATTGACACACTTTATAGGAAATTTTCACCTTATAGCAACAACAATCTCCGACCTCCTTGTAATTTTTTCCCCTTTCATCTATCTTGATTGTTTTGAAAAGATGACCGACCACCTGATCTTTAAAATTTGTCATTGTATACGTCAAACTGACTTCCTGAAAAAAATTATAAATTACACAATGTTGGCTGTATTTTAAACCAAGTGTACACAAAACATGAATAATAATATATTATTATTATCCATAATATATACCACATACACTGATCTCCATCCTCCCTTTGCGCTTCTGTTTTTCATGTTGTTTCCTCTTTTTTTTACATAAATGTCGTCTTGTATCGATATTACAGGAAAAGGAAAGTTATACATAAATACAAACATACGTAGCATGTAAGCAATATATTTACCCAAACACATGCAGTTGTAGTATCATCTTCGTAGCACCCAAAGATCCAAAGTATGCATGGCAAGAAAACGATATCTTATTTTTGAAAGAAACATAAATACCAAAAGAAAAACAAAACGTATCTACCTAATCATATAATAATATGTATTTTTCCCTTAAAAATGAAAAGTGTAATCCGTAAAAGTCGTAAGGATATGCTAATATGTAAGTAGCTGTGTGGTGGTATGTTACTTTGTGACTGATGGTGGGAAACGAAGACCTACCACCACCACCAACAAGCGAAGCTATTTGAATTTTTTTATGTGCCATCAAGGATCAATGCTGTGATACTTTTTCACTCCTACTCTTCCATAAAAGAAGTTTTATGGTGATGCTTTAAATTATAAAGAGCATTTTAGTAGACTAGATAAGTATAATAGCGAAATGCACGTGTACTATTTTTTTGGGGGGACATGTGAAACTTCAGGCAGAGAAACCCTTGTTGCCTGAACTTGCTGGTGATTACGTAAACTCAGAGCTTTTGCCTTTTTCTTGTTCAGAAGAGAGAGAGAGAGAAGAGAGAAAAGTCTTCTTTAACATGACATAATGTTAATGTTATTACTAAACTTGAGACACAGTCACATTCAGTGTCACAAATTGTGACTCACAATCCGTTAATAAAAAGGGGCTGACTCTGTTTGTGGTTGTTATGAGACCCTTCAGCAGAGAACAACATAACAGTTTTTGAATGTAATACAATCCAAAGTAAAGTAACGTGTGCCCCATTCCCTCTCTCGCACATACTCTTTCAAAAAAAAAGATAGAATCCTAAATAAACTTGGGCTGGTGTGTAAAAAAGGACTTGATGAGTTTTAAAAATAAATCTAAATTACGTAATATTCATAAGGTATCACACGTTCAGGAAATTATTGGCACATTAATTAAAAGTTAAAAGAAGTAGTGAAAGGTTGGTAGTCGTAGAATATTATTGATTGTTATTGACCGGAGAAAAAATGATGACCAATTACAGTAAACAAGGGACGACGATTAGAAGATGACTGTGATGTGAGCATTATGGCTTTAAAGTATACGTGGTAATCTGTGTGGTAATAACTCATTTATATTTCTCGAGATGATTTTCTTGCTGTTAAATGTTACTTCACGTCTCACATATCTTTCCCCAAAGACGTTCCATTTCCTAACCAATCATTCTTGGGTTACCATCGCATCGCCTATTTTCTTAGTATCCCCTTCTCTCTCATTCATATAAAGCAGGACAGGACTAGTATAATAATAATAATAATAATAATAATAATAATAATAATATCAGGGGTTTCTCTCACGAATAAAGTGAGACATACTGAACAATTTATGAAAAGTGCGTCAAAGCGTCGTTTATCTGTCATCAGTAGCACACATAACATCCATCAAAGTAAACACACAACGGTCATCAGGAACAGCAAGACGTTGTGAAATAATAATACGAAAATGAGTCCATCCGAATTTCGGAACCATATAGTCTATTGTCGAATTTCCGTTGCAGATTAAAGTCCACATCATCCATTTTAAGCCTTATAATATGTTATGTTCGTGCATTCAATTTATCATTTCATCATATTTCACATTTTCTGTGATATTAATTGCAATATTAATTGATGGTGGGGCTATGACGTAATTACTTTTTAATCTCATAATCGATGACTACAAGTTGTTGATCTTTGAGTTTCCTCACCATTTCATTACTATCCAAATATTGTCCATATATTTTTGATGTGGTTGGATAACCTATTACCTATTTCCTCTCAAAATTAGGGTTTTAAAAATAATACATAAAAAACAAATGGTCAACCATTTCTCAACGTCCCAATAACGTGTAAACCTACGTACATACATGCTCACTATTTTGTTACTTTTTTTCTTCCTGTGAGACATTCTCATCTATTATACGTCATCATTTGCATCCATCCGTTCTTAACTTTTACACCTAAACTAAATTGAGCGTGAAAATACGTCGACGGAGGAAAACTAACTGTTGTGTTATGGTGGTTATTCTGATGAATATCTCCTTGTTCCTAAAAAAAATCATTTTTGTTATGCTTGTGTACCTAATCGCTCCTAAAGTGTACATACATTTTTACACAAAAACACAAGAAAATGCTTCTGTCGGACAAATCAAATGGTGCATAGAGCCATATAGCCACCCACGCATTGACATTCCCATGAAATTGGTAAAAATGGGGAATGAAATTATGATACTAATTCCGGAGATTTTATGTGCAACGCTACAATTTTATTGGATGGTTTACAACCGGCAATGTTGTGGGCGCCATATGTCTCATAAATTTTAATAAATAGCCATTTTAATTTTTGATTCCATCTGAATTGTAGTAGTATACCATGTACCTACAAAGTTTACACACATACATACACATACATGCATATAGTTTACCTACTTTGTAGTAGGAACAAGAACATTTCATGTAATGCTAATGTGTATTCAATTCATATTAGCAATAAAATATTTTATAAAAGACCAAAATAGTCATAATAAATGGAAATTCCTCTCAACCAGCCAGCCACCTTGCCTTGTCCATTCTCTAAATAAACACATTTAAATTTGCGACTTGTGTGTGGCAATGCATGCATGATGGCAGCAAAACCGCCAGGAAATAAACATTTTAAAAACATAGGCATACATATCTAGATTTATTGCAAATAGTAACATTAACAATGTGTGTTGAAAAAACCAGAAAGCAACAAAAAAAACACATAAACATAAATTTCGAAGATTGGATTAGGAAGGAAATTATAGCTAGTATATAGTCAGTAGATTCAGATTTCCTACACAAATTACCATCACCAGAAGAAACATTAACATTAGCAATTACGACAAGATGAACGAGCAAAGAAAAAAAAACTAATAATAAACAAAAAAAAACAGAAAATATATGTATTTAGTACAATTTTTTATGCATTATCAAAAAGTTAACGTGTATCAATGATTATGATGATCGAGAATCTACATATATATGCATTTGATCTGAAAGATGTTCACCTACACATATACATTATCAGGAGAAAAAAAGTCATGATATAAAATAATATCTTTCATTATTCCTTTTTTCTGTGTTAATGCCATTGCAAGATAATATGTATATATGTGGGTATAAAAAATATATGAATAAAACTACATCAGCAGCCTTTTTCTACAAGTGATGACAAGTGAAATTGCTAGGGAATGTGTGGCAGAGAGAGAAATTCGACAATGCCACAATTACAGTCATTCGTGGTTCGTGGTGGTTAGCTTCTGGCATTAAGTATGTATATTTGTATATATTTCTTCTTGTGGGTATAAAAAATATATAAATAAAACTACATCAGCAGCCTTTTTCTACAAGTGATGACAAGTGAAATTGCTAGGGAATGTGTGGCAGAGAGAGACATTCGACAATGCCACAATTACAGTCATTCGTGGTTCGTGGTGGTTAGCTTCTGGCATTAAGTATGTATATTTGTGTATATTTCTTCATCGTTTTTGAACACACCCTACTACTCTTGTGTGCATAGTTGTTATGAAGTCAGTTAACCACGTAATAATATATTTGTATATATTTCTTCATCGTTTTTGAACACACCCTACTACTCTTGTGTGCATAGTTGTTATGAAGTCAGTTAACCACGTAATAATATTGTTTTTATTTCTTAAAACAGGGTGAAATCAACTAAAAGCATTTTAAAAAGTTTCGTTTTTTTGTATTGAAATTTTTTTGAAGAAAAAAAACAGTTTTTTCGGTGATGTTGCCAGATATTGTAAAAAAAATATTGGGGGGATTTTGGGGGAAATATATTTATTTTAGAGTACGTGGTTGTAGCTGCGGTTTTATGTCAAAACTGTTGTGAGTTTGCTTTCAGTTTAAGGCTATATACCAAGATGATGTGGTTAACATGGTATACTTGAAACTTTTTTTTAGGGGACAGGATAAAAAAAAGATTCACAGCCAAAATGTATCTTAATTTTTATTATTATTATTATTCCCATTGAAATAAGATTTTGAAATAGTACCGCATCGGCAGCAACAGCAGCAGGGAATCGCCGTATAGCTCATAAAAATACCAAAATTGCTTTTTCCTTTTGAGAAGGTGATGATAAGCTGTACAAATGCTCAGTCAGCAAGAAGGAGAAATAGCTGCACATTTACTCAAGTAGTGGCAATATCTTTCATGTACGCAACAATATGAAAATCCATTCTTGAATATTTCGTGCAAGTCTTATCATTATCACATATTTTACTGTTATAGTCAATGTGGATACAATACAAAAAGAATCAACTGATAAATTTGAATATTTTATGCTCCTAAAAATCTTTGAATCAAATTTGGGTAATGAGTTGTGATTAAAGAATGCTTGCAATGTTGCTTGTCTCAATTCTCCCCAAGAAACGGCTACCATAAAAGCAAACCCATACTGTTTGCTTTATTCACTACAGACTACAGACAGACCCTTCAACTTAACATTTGGTCATGAAAGTGTACATGCATCTTAAAAACTCTTTTCCTCCAAAAAAAAATGAAACATTTTATGAAGAAACTACTTTGATTTCTAAGAAAGATGTAAGTATTGTAAGTGTGAGTTTATACATACATAAATAATTGCGGTATAGGTATATGTACTATTCTACTATTCAAGTTGTAGTTTCAAGTTGTTTCTAGTTTTTAATGTGTTTTTATTATTAGGGAAATGGCTAAGTTATTTTATCGTTTTTTTTCATAAAAGGTTCCCATCTAGGGAAAAACAAGGAAAAAAGAATATTATCTTGTGCTACTGCTACTACTGCTAGTGATCAAGCAAAGTTTTTACAGTTGGTCTCTCGTGTTGAAACGTTCTGTCAATGCACTCCAATTTTCTCAACAACTTCAAATTTCCTATCTGACGAAAGATTCATGAGCTCACCCTTACAAATTCCCATATCTTCACCTTCAAACTTGAAGTGTTTCTTTAAAAAAAAAACTGATAGAGAAAAGTCCGAACTTCAGCTAAAATGTTAGATTTGGGTGCTGTGTGTAAGATGATGATGATGCTCTTTCACTACTGCAGCCGCTGCATGTTTAAGTTTCTAAAAATCTATTATTTCGTTCATTCGGCAAAGTATATAAATCTGAATTGATTTTAAATGCTTTCAATTAGTTTTATAAGGAAGAATAATTTTAAGACAAAATCTTCAATGAAAAACCGACGTCATCAGTATATCGATCAGTAGTTGTGTTCGACACTTTATGCTTTACTTACTATGCTTACTTACTATACTATGCTTCAATGATTTAAGCCATACAGGAAGGCTGCGATAAATTCTTTCAAGCTTAAATTAAGACGAGGTTTCTGATACTTCTTATACATTTGGGATGAAGTAAAAAAGAAGAGATACGACCAGAGAGAGTATTTAAAACATGGTGTTATTGCATTGCATTAGTATTTTATTGTTTAAATGTAAATCTTACAGTAAAATTGTAATTTAAAATGGCTAACATTTATAATCCCCAAAACCTGTGTAAAATAAGTAATAACTAATGAGTACGTTACAACACCAAGTATTGTATCTTGTAAGATCCATAATTATGTAAACCTATATAGATATGATTATATTTATTATTATTTTTATAACTGGAAGCCGTATGGTAATATAGTAAGAATAAATATAAGTGATGAATCTAGCCAATGTTATATTGATATTATGATCAATTGATGAAATACTTGTCAGCAATTTTTCATCCGTCTCTTCCTATTTATCTGTCAAGTTCAGATCTTTCATAGCTCCGGTCGTGGAAGGCTGACCAGGTTCTGCAGAAGCATGATCTTGAGCACCCCCCGGCAATACCAGAGACAATTGCTGGGGGGGCATTCTGACAAACTCCCAATCCTTTTTTGACCAATCATACTCACAGTCATATTCGTAATTCATTTTCTTAGCCAGTAGCCGGAATAAGACACGAATGAATTGGTAGTCGGGCTTCTCTTCGTATTCCAGCTTACGGCAATATTCTAGAAAGATGGAAAATTCATCAGGAAGTCCTTCGCATAGCTCTTCAATGGAGGTGGTCACCTTCTTCTCAGCAATCCTGTCCCAGGTGTGGGAAACTTTTCTACCCTTCATCCCTTCCCATGGAAGGCCCCCCTGTAAGAAAAATATTAGCATTATCGCAATACTTTCCATGTCATCCCGGCGACTTGGGGTGTGCTTGAAGTGGCTGTTCGTGGATGAAAACAGGGGAGTGCCCACTCCGTGACGTCCCTTATTCGGGGTGTGTTTCATCGTGTAGTCGCAAAATCGCTCAGATAGTCCAAAATCGATCATATGGACCTTCAAAAAATACAAAAATCATAAAATTGTTTGCCTTTTACATAACTTGCTATAATTCGTCTTACGATATGATCATAATGCCCATTTCCCATCACAAAATTTGCGGGTTTAATGTCCCGGTGGAGGAAAAACTTGGAATGGAGGTATTCCACTCTGTTCAGAATCTGCTCGGCCAACATCAGCACCGTCTTCAAGGAGAAACGACGACCACATCTTATAAACAAGTTATCCAATGAAGGCCCCATCGCATCCAAAACCAGGATACTGCTGTTATCCGCCTGTCCATAATGATGAACTCGAGGATATCCAACGACTCCAACTAGAAGGGAGTAGATTTGGTTCTCTTTCATTAACCTTGGGGTAGCCACCTCCAGACTTTCCGTTTTCACAGCCACTTTGTTACGCTTTTGATCATAGGCCAGGTATACTTTGCCAAAGGAGCCAGAACCAATCTGACGTACAACGCTGTAAGGGCCTATCGTTCGTATTTCCCGTTGGGTGCTATCCCCAGAAGGGGATGGAGAACAAGTTCCTGCTGATGAGCGATGCATTTTGGACTCTTGGAGTTTGATAGCTACGGACCACTGCGTAAATTTGTCAGTTTTGTAAGAAATACAAGAGGAGCTCCAATTAAATGGAATTGAACATTTATTACAAGGGTAAAAATTTATTACTTTATTTTTTATTGTTCATCGTAAATTACTAGGAATTTATCGTATAATGTTTCAATAAATAACCACAGCAATACAAATTATTTTTTCACCTATCTACTACCACTAGTATAAGAATATTGATTCTTGTATAAAATAAAGATGGGGACAAATTTTAATGTTCGTTCCACTAAAATACATGTGGGTTTTCAGCAAAAATTACGAAAGTACATCCACCTTGTGTGTCCATTAAAGAAAAATAATTTCAATTGTTCTCTGATGAATAGTTCAATAAAACAAATTCTTGAAAGCCTTTACATTGTAATGACTAACCTCGAGCATTTTTCGTCGTCATATTGAAGTAATCATTTAAACACAACAACTAATGTATTAGGTCTCAATTTAATCAAAGGATGCATGCCAATTAAACATTATCACGTAGACATGTACAATTTTATTGAGTCATTAAAAATACTGATGGACATTGTAAATTAGACATTAAATTTGATAATTCATGTTACACGTGTTAATGTCATGCGACGTTAGTATGGATGACGTATAAATTGACGTAAACTTGAGTAAAAATTGAGCTGTAAATTTAATATTATGTTTTGAAACCATATTTCGACTATAATTTTACTCTTTCCAATTTTGGAATCATAAACATTCACAAATGATTTTGAATATTTTACCCCGAAAATTCCATGTAATACATTTGGCCACTTGCATGCATGCCATGAGCATGAATGAATCAAAGTAATATACGTTCCCTCGTGCCCCTTCTTCTAGAGATTAGAAACCCCTTCCATTGCCTAAAATAGTACAAGTAAACTTTATGCAAATTTACATCACTGCTCTTCTCAAAATGAGTTGCGCACGAAGCTAGTTTTGATGATCGCATGAACTTGAATGATTAAAAAAAACTTACAACTGTTTAAAATTAACATTGATAACAACATCAATAATGACAACAAACTACAGGCTACAGGTAATTGCCTGGTTGGAAAATCAATCCTAAGCAATAAGAGGATATAATTATTGAGTGCACGCATATTGACGCTTGGAATATAAATTTAATGAAAAATAATTGTCCTAATTGGATTATTTGTCTCGTTTCAGAGTTGTTATCAACTTGAAAGTTAATTTACATTCGTTTTCCAGTCAATTTTGTATGGCTACATATATTCGTAACTATTCCTGACGACCTTGACTCACAATCAGGTCCACTTTAGTTTTCATAAAGTAATTAGATTTTGGTGAAACGAGACGATTTTTATCGTGGTAAAGAAAAGACGAGAATACTTGGATGGTTGTGTTAACACCGAGTGTTAAAGGTAAGCACAAATTCAGCACTTGTTCCCTCTGATGACCTAGAAAGGCTCCCATCTGTCGCTACTGAATGAGTACTGTGTTGGACAGGGCATGAGTGTTAATGCTATTTAATTATTTGAACATTTAAATTTAAGAACCAGGAACCTTCCATTACCTCCAGTTTTATTTTTTTGTATCTTCAAACTAAAGCTGATTTTAGATGGATTAAATTGAATTTAACAACATCATTGTCATAATACTCTTATGCATCACACCATACATATAATTTAACACACGAAGTGAATTTGTATGCATATATTTTCGTACAAACAATATCCTGTTGATAAATTAGATTTGCTCTATTTTAAACTTTGAAATTTAGTTTTTATTGCACACAGTTTACACACAATTACAAATGATTATATTTATTGTCTTATAAATCTGAATTAATAAAGTGGAGAATTGCTTTTAATAAAATTACTAATTTAGGTTTTTCAAGAATTTTAGTTTAAATAATACATTTGATCATTTCGGTTGTTGATGTTTCTTTTTTAATGATATGGATGATGTACAAAGTTCAGTCCTAAAACTTAAAAGTATTCCTGCCTTTTTGAAATATTTATTTATTTATTTTAGATCAGTCGATAATTATTAATGTAGGTAGAATTTTATTTCAACTGGAAACTGGAATAAATAAAAATTGCATGGAAGCAGATAAAGAAGCTTGAAGAACAAAGCATCTAAGCATCATAAAAGCATGAGCAATAGCTTAGGTATTTTTTGAAAGACTTTGTGTACCACAATAAAATCCAAAGCCTGCCTGTCGCTCCACTCCGAAAAAAGAAAACCCGCTCCGCTTGCTGTTGGGATTTACTCTGTCCTGCTCTTCTCTCTCGTTGCTGTCTTGTCTGATGGTGATGTAAATACTCCGATGCAATTCTTGTTGTTGAGGATTTAAAAAACAGGTTCAAATGACGAACAGTTAAGTGGGATTATTTCCAGTTGTTAAGATATTAAAAGATAGCAAATTCTTCAATTGAAACGTAGACATTCAATAAAACATTTGCTAGAATATTGTTAATGATTGATTACACTAACATAGTTATTACTAGTGCAACTACTATACTTAAATCAATTGATAAAACACCTGTTTTTAAAGGCAAACAATTGTGCTAGCTTATTATTGATAATCGATATTAATGATCAATGCTTATCAATTGATTAGAATTGTTATTCGTAGTTTAGAATAATGGAGGTCATAAGTATTCCGCAAGGAGGAAAAAGTCCTAGAAAGATTATCAGAAATGCAAAAATTTGTTTCCAAGAGGATAATTTGAAAAGCTTGGCTTTAAAGTCAGAGGAAGACGAAAAATTAGGAAAGGTGCCAATTGAAGAAAATAAAAATATCATAGATAGTTCATCTAAACCAGCTACGGAATTTATAAAAATTAGGCTTTTAGGGAAAGGGGCCTATGGTACAACGTATGAAGTAGTGAGAAAGGGAGGAAAAAGTAGTATAGCCTGTAAGGTAATTAGTAAAATTAAGTTTTTAAACAAACAATGGCTTTTAGAGCAAACCGAACTAGAAATAGACATCCTGTCGGACCTCAACTACTTTTACGTGTCCAAATACAAAGGATATTTCCAGGATGACGGTTTTGTCTATATTATGATGGATCTTTATAGTGGGGGGGACCTTCTGTCCTTCTTAATTGCGAACAAATTCAAAAAAATAGACGAATCTAAAGCACGCGAGTACACGGTGCAAGTTTTATCCGCGTTATTATATTTACATGAAGAAAAGGGAGTTATTCATCGGGATCTTAAATTACAAAATTTGTTAATTGACAAATCAGGAAATGCGGTCAGAATTGGAGATTTCGGCATAGCTTCATACAATGATGGAGAGGGAAACCTTAAAATGTATATAAAATATTAATACAGCATTAAAATTTGAATTATATGTCACATGTACAATGTATGTATGTATGTTGCAAACTTACTTGTTATGATTTGCTGATATTTTATGTCCCTTAAATTAATTACAGGCGGGGTTGGGGCACCAAATATAACATGGGTAAGAAGTTGTATAAATAATGTGTATACCTACCTATACACATCTCAAATCTACTTTTACATACAAATTCAGAACATTTCAGTTTGATTATATGATTAAATGGATATGATTATATGGATAAATTATGATTCATGATTGTTTACAGCCCCAGAGCTCCTCTCGCATAGCAAAAAGGGTCATGACTTTAAAGTGGACATCTGGAGCACTGGGTGCATGTTTTTCCAGCTGACCACGGGCATGCACCCGTTCTGTGAAGCAGGGATCGACGTGGACCTGCTGGTTTATAGAATTGAGTTGGGTATAGTTCCATTTCTTGGAGCTGCCAGTAAAGTTAGAAAGGAAGTGAAGGAATGCATTGAGAAAATGCTCACACACGACGCCATGGAAAGGCCATCCGCTCGAGAAATGATCATGGATGGATTTCTTATGACAGGGAAGAATCAGGAGCATCAATGAGAAAAGTAAGGGATTTTCTTCCTCCTTCCGCTTCTTCCTCTCAAACACAAACTGAACGTACATCGCCATCTAGTAACTGTCACCATTTATTTCTCCAAGTGGGATAAATATATGTTTTATGCATAAGCAAGCAGAACTGCAACTTTGTGAACAAAGCATAAGTCATAATTTTGTACAATTTACTATTTAGCATCCATAAGCGTCTATATTGTTGTTTAGCCTATGCAAAAAGTAATCATAATATTGTTTCTCCTAATTGTGATAGGTAAAGTACAGTTAGAAGCACGCAGTTGGTAGGAATTTTGTGGAAAAATATACACGACAAAGTGAATTATCCGGATATTGATTGTACATCAAAGAAGGTTCTCAAGAAAGAAAATTGACGAGAAGATTTTGTATAAGTACATTGCTCTCAAGGAACATTATTGGTTGAAATGAAAACTACAAAGTTTCTTTATTTAGTTTAGTTTCAGTTTGTAAGCATTATGAGTACGTGAATGGTAGGAGGATCCTTGTAAATCAAATCACCCAAAGTATAGGGATTTGCGTTGAACGTTGTTAGTCCTGACATTAGATGAACTTGGTGGTTCAAATGGCATGTAAGTAAAGCTTTTCGAGATTTACATATTTGATGTACTACATCACTACATCACACATCTGTAATATGTATAATATTATACATCTTGTCAGTTTATCACAGTAGTTTGGTAGGTAACTTAGCTAACCAGTCTTAGACGTTTGGGGATCGATCGGTGGGATGGGTTGTTGATGTAAATTGCTTATCATCATTTATCATCGTGGTTCATCCATCAAGATGACTACTGACTACCTTTATGTGTATATAACTAAATCGCTAAATGCACAATCCTGGCTAGCTAGTTGGGTGATAGTTAACTAGAGGCTACTTTTGCTGTGCTTTATCACCATGAATCTTGATATTATGATATGCGCTGCTCATAAAAAAATATATGATAAAATCCTAATCCTGTGACCCTGGCAATCATTTTGATTAGCAGACAAAGTGCAGATTTACAAGGTGTTGTACGGTTAACGAAATTACGAATGTAATTAAGAACCATTCCACTCGACTCCATCTTTCCGGAACAGTGCGTCATGCATAATGTTTTTCGCAGGTGAAAATGAGGAAAAGAAAAGTCCTTTAAAAAAAATTGCAAATGTGCATCATTCATAATTCAATTCACCTTCACTGATATACATGCTTCAACGTGCGTGTGTGTATGTGTGTAGCATTAGTGGTTGAAGTACAGTGACCAGTAGTCGCCAGTCAGTTCATTGTTAAGGATCGTATAACGATCATTTACAAGAATGGAGATCAAATCTGTTGGCCGTACGTATGTGTGTATTTACGCATGTATGTCCGCGCTGTACAGACCAAATTTTTTATCGGATTTGGACCAAACTTGGCACATATATTCTTCACACGAAGGAATAGATCTGTATAGATTTTCAGCGCTATAAGTTCACTGCGCTGCCGCCAGGGGCGCTAAAATCATAGAAAAGCTATAAACAGTCACTGATTTGCACCAAATGTGTTACAAACATGCTAGAGCACTAAAGCTTTAAACTCTTTTTTAAAGCTTTAACTAAAGCATTGCGATCATTCTTTTAATCGTTTGATAGAGTTTATTATTATATACGTATTTTGTGTGCATAAGGTTTCATGCAACATTGGTTAGTGACTATTCCGCTTATAAACTAGTAAAAATGTAAGTTTCCGATGCATGCAAAAAGCTTGAAAGCATGCGAAAATATGGTAGATGTTGTACCATTTTTACCTGTACAAAATGTTTAAAAAATATATGATATAGAAAGATAGCGATATATATAACATGTATATTTAGAGAGAAAAAAATGCAGGACTGACTGTGTGATTGTGAGAATTACACTTTATTTGCAAATTGTATGAAGATAGGGAAAGGGAATGTATTGCACTTTCTGCACTGCCAGCTAATTAGAGAGGGCATTATGCCTGTAAAAAAGCAAAAGGCCGGTCACCCGACCCGATATCCCAAATAAAAGTATTTTCATATATAGATCAATGTTGGAATTATTAAACTGAAATATGTATGTCGCATGATGTACTTGTTTATCTTAAGAAAATTAGGAATGAATGTCCAGATCTCTGCTTTATCTAATTTGGTTATTATTATGAATTAAAGTCAGAGTAAAATTCCAATGTGGATATACGTGTAGTAGTGGATAAGATTCTTTAATACGCTTGCAACATAACTGATTATAAATATATACAATGTTGTTGGTTTGTAGAAATTTTTCTTATGAAGGCATATCATCATCACCACACTTTATTTTACGATGATGATACACGCATACGTATTTACGGGTAACATTTATATAACAAGTATAGATAAACACAAGCAAAGATAATATTATGTAGCATGGTAGCCTATTACTATTACGACGACGAAGTTTAAAATGTATCTATGTGTATTGTGGTGTATGTACATGATATGCAACATAGTTTGTAGTTATTAGATACGTCAGTATAAGATACCACACAGTCAGTTGCAGTCAACAACATAGTTTGCCGATATAGGTATATATTATTTTCTACATGTTAGGGAGATATCACAATCACAAGCACATGATAAAGTATATACCTACGTTTTCTCTGGTAGGAGCGATGAAAAATAGCGCTACTTCATATAGTTCCTCTATCCGTCCACACCTTTTTATTCAAATAAAAGAATTTCAAAGCACGGATGACGTACAACAACATACTTACAATGTTATAAAATATTATAATGATGGGTCTATGTCATGTAAAATTGTAAACTGTCTCCTTTTTTTTAAGAAATGAGGACACCTGAAACAAGAAAGTGACAAGAGAGTGTTAACATAAACACAGATATTCCCTACAGGACTAAACAACAATTAAACTTTTTCAGTTTTCCAAGTTATAACTTTTTAAAAGCATTTTACTATTTCGTGCTACTTCCTTCCACCGGTACGTCAATATGGCTAGACACCTATTTATGTAAGTGCTTAAATATATCGTCGTGTCATCGTTCTTAGATATAGAGCTTGAGTAGCAAGTGAATGGGGGATTGGATCATCAAAAGCAGCAAAAAGGGAGAATAGAATAAAATGAGTAGAAAGGGGAAAGAGTAAATAGTCAAGTCAGGCAAAAAGTACACATTTTAAGGGAACGTTCACTTAGCACCAGTAAGTTTTCACACACTCTTCTCGTCTTTTTTTCTTCTTCTGTAATCACGCCACCGCGCCGCACCGATTATTACTGATAACCACATAGCCAGTCAAGGGTGATAGGTCAAACTGGATCTCTCAAGTTGTGTTGTTGATCACATCACGAGTGGAGGATGCTCTACGTGAGATTTAGCCGAGCTTCTCGTAGAGTTTGAGTTGAAATGAAAGTATATAAAGCAGGCTGCAGCCTAACTGAAACTCACCAAATACGACGATATGCATGCCACGCACTTTATATGCTCGTCCTTTCCGTCTGTATAGTCCGTCCGTCGTCCGTACTCTTGTAAATACCTACTCTCTCTTTTCCACTGCTAGCAAAAGGACGACGGAGTATCTCTCTCTCTGCAACTGCTATTTACTCATCATATCATATTATTCTTCACCACATACGCATGCATTGCATACACAGAGAGCAAAAACACAAAAAATATACCAAGAAAAAGGTATGAGTGCATGTATTTACGTTTTGTACAATTTGTTATATAGAAATAAGTCATGACATGACATGCATGGTATTATCGGTGAATCGTGAATCAGCTTATTGCATTTCGTACTGCACGCATACTCTTCTTGGTAAAAATGAGAGAAAAACTTTGTATGTTTTGTATGTCTAACTTTCAGCAGTTGTTCATATATTCTATTCTCTATCTGGTTGCTGCTAAACTGCTAATGTTGAACGTTGAAATGTAACTTATACCATCAATAGGGAGATCCATTTTATGCTTTTTTTTAGCGCGGTCCATTATGCTTTGTATGCCCTTTTTATATGATGACAATAGTACAGTTACAGTATACAAAACAAATTGTAATTCACGTAATTTTACTAGTTATCCTGTCATATGTTTTGATACGTAGCATACACACAAAAGTATTTAGTGTTTAGTAACTCCTCAAGATAAAACTCCTCATGTAGTCTAGACTCTGAAAATGTGCAAACATTACTGAACTCTGACGACAAAAATTTTTTACCAAAAAAAATTAATAATTCTCAGAAACTCATATTTCATTTATCTTAACAATGGCAATATGATATATAAACTGATATATGAAATGACAAAGCAATCATTTTAATAACGGTAAATTTTCCATTTCACTTGTTCATTATACTACATTTAGAGTAGCAATATGAAATTCGGATTATGAATTATCTTTGTTCTAATTTTTGCATTTATTAGGCGTAAGGTTTTTTTCCAACAAGACGCTCAAATTAAGAAAATTATCAAAATTCATATACAATGTTCAAGTTGTACAAAGGAGGATAGAATTCAAGCGCTAGCAAAAATGTCAATAATTATTACTCAGCAGTTGGTAGTAAATCAAATTGTTGTCAAAGTAATATTTCAAATCTCGCTCGATAATATCTACAAAATATTGAATATTATGCTTTTTACGTCAACTTTTTTTCATTATGCTTTTTTGCCGTTCAAATTGTTTAGAGTTGTTGGATTTTATGTTAATTTGGTAGGACAGGCGTATATATATAAAGTGCTACCGTATACACATACTTGACTTGAGCATTATTTTTTCATTCTGTTTATGCTTTTGATTCTCCCTACAGATCTCTCATCATCCTCATCATCCTGTATCCGTGCAATGCAATGGGAAAACAGTTTTTTAGTCTAGAAGAAACAGAAACGAAACTAGAAACACTGAATGGTGAAGACAAAGTTTGGTCGTCTCGTCCGTCTCATATCGTCGTAGAAAATGATTTAAATTAAATTGGCTACTACCATAATATATTAATAATTGTAATTATTAACTTTTATACAGTATAATAATCATCAGTATAACAGTTATAATCTTGTAATTAAATTACTTGAGACTTATACGAGAACTAGTATACAAAATATTGTTAAAAAAATATATTGTTGAATAGGGTTACGAACGAAGGGTAAATAATTTCATTAATTAATAATTAATTACAAGGGTTCTCTTATTTAGAAAATTATAAGGGAAAAAGTGAAAATTTGTAAGTTTGAGGGGGAAGTAGGTAATTTTTATTAACATTATAATTTACTTAGTCAGTGAGTAGGTAATAAATATTAAATTTAAAAAAATGTCAGAACCACAGTCCGCACTTCTACTTCGTAAACAATTAGCAGGTAAACAAAAGATTTTGGACCTTGAAATTTATTATTGTTTAAGGTGTGTGCATAGTGTGTACGCGTATGAATTTTGCAGGATTGCAGGAGTTATTTGATGTGCATTTGCGGGTTTCCTTTTATGTTTTTTCTAGAGCTCAATAAAAATCCAGTAGAAGGATTTTCAGCTGGTCTCATCGATGACAACGATATTTACAAATGGGAAGTACTGATAATTGGACCACCAGATACGCTTTAGTAAGACTACTTTCCCAATTGATTTCACAAAATGGATCATGTGCTGTTTGAAAATGTTGTATGATTTGTTAATGGTTGGGTTCCCTTTGTTTGTTTTGTTAACAGTGAAGGAGGATTTTTCAAAGCCCACTTATATTTCCCTAGGGAATATCCATTACGACCACCTAAAATGAAGTTTATCACGGAAATTTGGCATCCTAATAGTACGCCCACATGAGCCTTTTAAGCACTTTTTGTATTTTAAGTATTATTTTAAGTCTTCTTGAGGTCAAAGTTATTTGTACGTTGATTTGATGTTGTGATGCCATCAACGACGTATCACCGGTTAAAAAAAATTTGCGTGAAAAGTAATATATTCCTTCTCAGTATCAATAAAATGGAAAGCAATAAATATCAAGTTTGACTTAGCTAAAGTAAACACAATTTTGTTGTTATCGACTCAATAGTTTGTGTGTGATGTTTCTTAAATGCACAAAATCAATTATAATAATAACAGTCAATTATCATGTATCAATACTATGACGTCCTAGTTTTTAGAACATGCTCAAGTTCGTTTCGTGCCACGTGAAAGTTTACTTTAATATGAAAACATTTAAGTGATTATTACTTATTTGACTTATTTATTTAGTGAGAAGTTGGCTCAAGTAAGTAGTATTTATTATTTTACATGTCAAATATAAAACGAAAACCTGAAGGAAAACGAACACAATATAATAACTATTGCGCTGCTATATGATTTCAAAATTAAGAATTGCTGTGTCCGCCTTTTCAACAACATCACATTGTTTCCAGCTCAATATTTTCACGAAGTTTCAAATACCTGCTTTGACCTCCAATATTTAATCGTATGATCTAGACTTGCTTGACCGCTTTTGATGATATCAGGTTTACTTAACTAATGTTTTCAAAAAATATTTTTCAGTTGATAAAAGTGGTGATGTATGCATCTCAATTCTTCACGAACCAGGGGATGATAAGTGGGGTTATGAAAAGGCTTCCGAACGGTGGCTCCCTGTTCATACAGTTGAGACAATATTGATATCAGTAATATCAATGCTAGCTGATCCTAATGATGAGAGTCCTGCTAATGTCGACGCAGCGGTAAGGACAACATTTTTGCCCACATAAATAAATATACCAACTAGTCCTTCTGTATGGGATATTAGAATCAATGAAAGTTTCACCATAACCGTATTTGCGTGCTTATTTTTCAAACTATCAACGCAACACACAATAATAGAGTTTCATGGGGACTCCCCGTACTCCCCTCTTGTATTTTAGGTATCTCAGCAGTATTACGAATGGCGTTGACTTGTTGGCTGACAAGCACAAGCAGAGTACTTCTGGCTTCACATAAAACTCGCCGGTTTGTATATACCTATATATATTCTGAATCAGCATATTTTTTTACGTATTTACTTCAAAATACAAGTGCTAAGGGGAGGGGCCCTTGAGGTACCTCCGTACCTCCCTAGACGTTAGTGGGGTTGGCCTGCTGTCACAAATACCTTAGAACATTTTCCGCATAAAAATTTATATTTATGCATACGAAGTAATGTCAAATTTGTTGCCAGTAAAATATGTGTTGCAAATTATTGAGTGAGGGATTTTAATATATGTACCCAAAGATTACGTGTAGTGTACTGTAAATCACAGATTGATTCTTGTGGATTTTTCGCTCCAAAACTATAATATAGCTTTCGAGCTGCCTAATTTGCAACCATGTTGTACCCTCGGTAATATGTACTTCTTATGTATAAAAATAAGTTTTTAAATCTCAAATAAGTCAGGTGCCCTTACTTAGCCCTTAGCATCTGTAATTTGGTGTATATATCTAAAGAGACTGCACGGATTCAGAATATTGCATGTACAAACTAACAGGTTTTATCTGAGCTTAAAAGTATTTTGCTTATGAATCTATGACGGAAAAACATTTGACATGACAGGTTTCCTAAAAGTTCTTGAAATTTAACTAGCGGCTTATGTTTCGACATTTATGATGATGCTCAATAGCTCATACAAGAAGGGAATGCCAAAGCGCTAAAATAAATGTCAGTAAAATGAGTTGGTTGAGCTTTACCTAGTAGCATTAATTTGCTCCTTCAAAGCTCATATCCTCAAATTACTTCAAATTGAGCTGACTTTGAAACCATTAATTCTTCTTTTGTAGTTCACGTTTCAAATCATATTGTTTTGAGTGATGCCTTATGTTTTTTAGCATTGCCTACAGCAGGTTTACTTTTAAATGTGATCAATTAAGTATTCATAATACAACTATTTATTAGTTATTTAATTTTAACAGAGGTCATACCTATTTTATTGGGTTATTAATGCCGGTGGCTCCCATACAATTTCCGGTTTCCTCACAGAATTAAGTTTCCAAGAAAAGTATTAGTTCTGATTTATGAGTTATTTATTTATTATTTATTTTGTGCTTACAGTAATGGAATAATTACCAAATAAGTCCTTACATGCAACATATTATGAACTCAATGCTATTCTCAATTGTCATTGTGTATATTATAGTTTTACAAGTTTTATACTATATCAATAGGTTTATACCGGCTGCCGAGCCAAATTGTTGCTTATTATTGGTCTCATCGTAGGTGAAGTTTTGAGAAATGGGTGCACAATTTTCATGTGTTTACATGTTGGATAATAACGGCAAGAAAGCTTATATATAGTTAGTGCTATATGCATAAGCAAGGGTGAACGGGAGTGAGCAAGTTCAATGCGGAAAAATCAGGATACGCCGTCAATGTCATTCATCTAGTGTGTTGTAGTATCATAGCTGTTTTCACCAGACGATGCAGATATTAGTTTATAGGTTGATTTATGGTGTGCTTAAATATTTGCGCATTCTGTTTTATTGGTCGGTTACAGACAGACTACTGACGAAACTGGAAAATGATTCATTTATATTGACTTGTTTTTTTAAAAATGTGTACATATTTATTTGTGATTGCAGAAAGAGTGGAGAGAAAACTATACAGAGTTTAAGCGTAAAGTTGCGAGATGTGTACGTAGAAGCCAAGAAGAATGTAAGACATCCTGATTTTGCCCATATTATTTATATATATATATTTGCTAAACAAAATTTAACGGCTATATAATATGACTTATGTAATTATGTTTTATGATTTCAGGAGATCTACACCATGTACTGCAGTAAGTACTCGTTATTTTACCTGCCTAATTAACTGCGTTTTCGGTGAAATCGACTTTGCCATGGATGAGAAAATAATAATAATATCATAAGAATTAATTATCTTTTGAGACCCTTCAACAATTTTTGCGAAAAAAAATAAAAACAAAAAATCGTCTGATGTTTTTTTTTCGATTTTTCATTTTCACCCGTGTAATATTGTAAGAGTACTTCAACACTTTTAATATTCATTTTGTAGCTATAAAAAAAGGCAATATTGTTTAATAATAGCGAAGGCAGACAGCCTGTTTACTATTTGTAATACAATATTATTACTACACGAAATCGTAAAAAAAACAAGAAATGTGAAATTTAGAATAAGGTTTGAATTAATTAACAAAAGATTGCGTAGTGTTTTTTTACAGTTGGAATAAAATTCAAAAAAAAACTAATGAAAATTTTGCAGTGCTTAAATACCTTTTTTTAAATTGAAATATTGTATGATTGATTTTTGCATTTAAAAAAGATTTGTAATTTTTTTCATGTATTATTCATCCTATTTATTATGTCTTTGTATATTAGTTTATCAATTTAAGTAATTTTGGTCCACATTATGTGAAGACGGATATCCTAGCCCTTTCCTCACCAGAGTTTATTCATCACAAATTCATGTAGCTGGTCTGATCGCCACCGTGCAACTCATTCATCAACTCTTCAGTCGCCGATCATATAATGCTCATTTATAAATTGTTATATAAGGTATTACATGCTTGAATAAGTAAATATGCAAGGAAAATCAAAAGACCATTTATTTTGCGGATTAAGGATTTTATTTATTTTTATTATTCATTTCAAAACGTACAACTGTCAAAATCACATTATATTTTGCGACAATTTTAATGCACCGTGTGTATCTCCTCAAGTCAGAGATTAATTCTCCAATTTTGAAAATTATAAACGTCCATTTTAAAAACGTTCCACACAAAGTTTGAGATAAAAGACATTTTTACATACATGCAACAATCCATCCAGTTATTTTTATATAGAGTTCTGATTATTATTTATTTATTTTTATTTTAGTATTTGTTTTGTAGTTGTGTCCGTGGTATTATAATATTTTAACGAAAACGTGATTACTCCAATTTAAGTGGTATTTTTAATCTGGTTTTCAAGCCTCCGTCTTTACTTTTCTTCGCATGGTAAACTTAGCTTGAGTGTAACAGTTTAGCCTGCTCGTTTTCCTATCTTGGATTTCGTCGTGCTTGTGTCGACAAGAGTCCCGTAATACACCATAATGCATCTAAATACAATTTATAAATGTAGGGACGTACGGTTGTAAAAAGCTATATGGTTTTATATAGAATTCTACACAGAAATAAAAAATGCTAACATATGTAGGTAATTATTTTCACTTTTATACGATGTTCCAATAGAAATGACATTAGCGTTTTTTTTTGGACAATCCAGGAAATATATTCCAAACTTGCCAAACTAATTTATTATACTGTTTTGAAAATTATATACGTGTGTGGTATATTCAATAGTTTAGGTTTAAGGTCAGAAAGTGTCCGCTTTACGAGAAATGATGCTTATACGTCATACATTTTATTCAAAAGTCACCTCACGTCCTGTCCTCACGTCTTGCTCATCTTCATATGCTGCAATATTAGCAATCTTCGGTCAGCCACCAGCGCCAGCGAAACGTCACGAGTGGAAAATTATGGAAAGCATGTTTTACAAAATTCACACAAAATGACAATAAATATATTCTTTTTTTGATTCCAAAGGATATCATAGTTTTGCTACTACTTTTTTTTAAAGTTGCATTCATTTAAAGGATACGTTATTTTTACTTGAACAGATCAACATTAAATAATCAAGACTTTATGATTTCTGTGTAAAATCTTTTTGGTAAGAAAACTTGCAGTTGTACAGGCATCTTGCGGTGTCCTCCTCCACATGACTTACCACCTCCATCAAATTAATAATTTTTTTTTATAAAAAAAAGACTCTCTAACGGTTTTGGTCATTCTATGGTTCTCTTTCCATTGGCGTTTTTTAATTATTATTTTTAATATAATATTGTAATTCTTAATAATAATTATTTGTTTATGTTTTATAATAATAGAAGTTAAATATAGTCCAATAACTTATAACTATATATTATTGTTTCACTGTAAATTGCAAATAATGTACATAAAGGTAATAATAATAATATTTTAAATTTTTTTAAATATTTTTTTTAAATTTCTTACAAATACAAAATAGTTGCCAGTTGCAATATACATAAGTATATTATATATATATTTATATTTATATATGCTTATAGTGCTTATAAACCATGTGAAATTAACAAGTGATCTCACATAATTGACATCCTTTTAAAAAGTTTGTATGTATTTTATTTTAAATTTTTTTTAAATGCTTAGTAATAATTTTCATCATAACTATTAGCTAATAATAATTTAAGATTTGGTATTATATAGTTTTCTAGAAATGCAATGGAGAATCCTTAAAATATTTTTTTGCAGCAATCAATCAATCATTCATCTTCCCTCACATTTTGTTATCGCTTATAATAAAATTTTCTCGTTAAGAGTATTATAACAACAATTTACTTAGCGTCGAATGAAAGAATACCATGGACACCGAATATAATCATAAAGTCCAATGCCATATATATATTTTTTATAATTCATTCAAGCAGCCGTATAGATTACTTATAATTATTTATTATTTTCGTATTGACAATTTAATAAATTTATTTATACCTTTTTTATTTTTTAAATTTTAAATGTCGTTGTCGAAGTAATAATATTTTTAATACAGTGAATCCGTTATTTTATTTTATTAATATTAAGACGTTGGCGCAGTATCTTTTGATAAATGCAAAATTTTAAGTTAATAATAATTTATCTCTTAACAACTTACGAAAAAGTTGTGGGTCAATGTAATTTCTAAAATATTTTCATCATTAATATATATCATTATTTATTATTATTATTATTATTATTTTGATTTAACTCGTGAAATAAATGCTGACAAAGAGATTCTTTTGTAATAAAAAAAACTCAAGCCGTGTTTGTTATTTTGGAGTTTGGTTTTAAGGGATTAATTGGAATTAGTTAGTTTGAATTTCCAATTTTGCCACTGCGAATTTGTTTAAAAACTTTTGTTGTATAACAGCAGCATTTTTTTTAACGTTTGTACCATGACGAGTTGGCGTGGAAAGAAAAGGACGATTATTATTGTTTTATTGTATGGTGTATTGTGGCACCAGTCGAAAACGTACGGATGATGGAAACGCTAGTCACTCCACAAATTCGCTCGACTAGATAATTAAAGTGCTTTTTAAATGGCAAGGCTTATTAAACCCACTCTTCTCCAAGAACCTAAGCTCGTTAACCTTATCTCGCAAATTATGGAAATAAGCACCCATCCACCTCCACCTGCAATAAAAATGTAGAAAAATGGCATTCCAAATACTAAAAAAATAAAATAAAAATGAATGGATTTAAGTACCTAAACTTAGCTATTTCTTCAGTAACGGCTGACTTTCCCCGTCAGCATCGGAAGTAACTTTAGGACGTCCATCAGTGTCCAAAGATTTTGCTGAAGAGCTCGGAATTTGTCCAACAGAAAGGGTGCTAACACCGGAACTTGAAGTACTTGTTACCACAATGGATTCAGCAGCCGGTGTCACAGAGCAAGTTGCAGGTTGTTGTGAGGTGGAGGCAACACCAATTGGGGTACCTCTCACCTCGGTGATGTGGCTGCCGCTTGGTAACGACCCACCTGGAGGTTGCACAGAGGATGAAAGAACGGAAGTGGTAATGGTCGATGATATACTTGGAAGGATGCCAGTTGTGGTTGTTATAGACGAGGCTCGGTGTTGGTCTCTTGTTGCAGATAGGGAACCTGCTTGAAAAATTACGCTTCCTCCTGCATCCCCACTGCTACAGCTTGGTTGTACTCCAGAGGAACTTTCACCAGATCCGCACACATACTTCACACGAGACGGATCTTCCGTGGATGGTTCCCGTGAACTGGGATGTTTTGACTGGCCCCGGGAAGTGAGCTGTCGAGCTAAACTGAACTTGGAGAAAAAGGATGATTTTGTTGAAGATTCGACGGAACTAACGGAAATAGGAAATGCTCCGGCGCTTTCTCTTCTTCTTTGAGTGTCTGTTACGGCAGTGGAGGGTGACGATGCTGCTGCTGCTGCTGCAGCAGCTGCTGTTGAGTGTAGCGCTGGATCCCCTAAGCTTGTTTGCCTTCTTACTGTTGTCGTTGATCTTTTCCTGGAAAATATCAATTTATGCAGTTCTCTTCTTTCACCGGGACTAAGCTTTTCACTTGCTGCGGCTGCGGAGGATGTGGAGGGTTGTGCCGGTGATAAGTGCGGTAAAATACCTAAGCTGAGACGTGGCTGCGTTGAATATGCAGCACCATGAGACATTTCGGACGGGGGAAGGCGACTTTGGTAGTGGGTGGGATCCTGGTACTGCCATGATCGGGACATGGAAGCTGTTGGACGTGTTCCTGTGGACGATGATGCGCCATGCAAATCATCCACACTTCGAACAAACGAGAGTTTACTTTTACTCCTGGATGAGTCTTGGCTTGCAACAGAGGACGGCAACGGTCTGCCGCCGGTAGCTGAAGGTGGAAAAGGCGTTTCTACGCTCAGTGCCTTGGCAATTGCTTTCACCCTTTTCGATTTTGTTTGAAGAATGGATTCAAGCATATCTAGTTCGGATGGAGAAAGTTCGCCAGAAGTGACTGCCTCCCTCATTTGCTTAATTTCATGTTGTAGGTGTTGCGCTTCCCCAAGCATTTCCGAGTTATCTGGCCGAGTTTTCTCGAATTTATCCATTTCTTTAGCGAGCATTTGAACCTCCCAATTTTTGTTGGTTAGCTGGGGTTCATCGTCAGAGGTATCATCAGTCTCCTCCTCTTCAGATCCCACATCCGTTTGGTCACCTCCTTCCTCGTCATCATCGTCCAGCGCCACTGGCTCCTCCTTCATTCGTCGATGAGCTATTTCCTGCATTTTGGAGCCTTTTGCATCTTCCGAGCTTGATGACTCGTATTCCGTGGAAGTGTTGCCAATGTCCACGGCTACAGAGTCCTTATCCAAATTTCTCGTTCCGAAGCGTCTTTCATTTGGAGGTGGCAATGAGTCCCTATCCCTGTGAAATTCGACTTGCCATGGTGCATTGCCAAATTCCCTCATTTCAATCGTTTCCTCCTCAGAAATTTGCGCCCAGGTAGCGCTCGAGTGCTTTTGCTGGCCATCTCCATTTCCAAGATCTCTGGAGCGCTGTCGCTGCTGATGATAATGCTGACCTGAGCTGGTGCCAGAGTGTGCCTCACCAAAAGACTGCGAAAGAGATTGACTGGCCCCCCGATGACTCGCCAATTCCGCTCTCTCAAACACCTCGTCATCATAGTCTTGAGCACTGATTACAGTGTCTATGCTATCCCCTCTGCTAAAAAGGTAGGATGTCTGAAGTTCCAAAGGGTATCTGCCACCAGTGCGCTGCATACTCGCCTCAGATCCTAGCAGAAGCTCTTCATCGTCCTCAAAATCACCCTCAATATCATCCATCTCATTGTCTCCTTCATGTCCTCCCAAATCACCAAAGTGAACTGGGTCCTCCTCACCTGAAGCACCTCGTATACTACCGCTACCATTCCTCCCTCTTCTTCTATCGGAGTTCCTTTCCAGTTCTTGAATGCGTCGTTGGAGTCTATAAATAATTTCATCTCGCTTGTGTACCTCATGCTCCAAAGTATTGAAATTATCTTGGAATCGGGAATGAATTTCATCCACTTTGGATTGAATGATGGCCTTGATCCCCATGAAAACACTACCAATACACTCCTCTTGAGCAATATTTAGGCCGATTTGTATGGCCCCTGGATGACGATCCCCTGCATATGCCAGGTCCTCACCTTTCACAAGCATCAGGTTTGTAAAGGGCTTCAAATTCTGAAAAAAACAACAAATTAACCGTAGCACAAACAAAGCTCGCGACACGCACTTTACTCAAAAGTGTTTATTCTACATATTATAATATCCAACGGATGAAACTTACGTCTGGAATATTATACGAGTGCTCACAAACCGGGATGAGCTGCTCGGTTTGTGTACCAATCCCAGTGCCGGCCTCCGCTGGCTGATCACAAATCTTGATGTCTGCCACCTGGCAAAGCTGCAAAGCGTCAGGTGTTGTCAATCGATACTGATGGGGTTCTCTCCCAGCAGGTCGAGGAGGTATTTGTGTTCCTCCAACCTCCTCTGGAGATACAACAGTAACCGCTTGCCTGTGGAAGGTGACATTTTTGGCAAACTTTCTGTGTCGAGCGGCGTAACCCTCGATCGTCGGTGCTTTCAGCAACTTCCTCTCGTCCTGCCTTCGTGCATGCTCTGCCTCTCGCTTGGTTTCACTTTCCACAGACTCTTCTGATTTGGCTAGGCGTTTTAGTATACTTTTGAGATTTCGCCTTTCTGGGGTTTCCGAACTGTCCAGCTCTGGTGGGCTTGGGGGAGAAGATGAACTGCTGCTGGAGTTGGGATCATCATCCTTTTTCTCTGACGTGGGAGATGCACCATGCATCTTTTTAGTTTTTTTCCGTTTCTTACTACCAGCACCTCCGCCTCCCACGTGCAAGCTTGTTGGGGATGGGGACAAACGCTTGGGAGGTATGGGTATCTTACAGCTATTAGTACTACTAAGAACAGTGCTGGATGCTCGAACATCAGTTCCTAACTTAGTAAGGCATTTAGTGGTATTTGAGTCGTGTGCAACAATAGTAGTAGTTATGCGACATGTACTACTACTGGTCGGCTGTGCCGATGAAGAGGTTGCTTGATGGTGAGTTGTGCTTCTTTCTTGTATCCCACCTTTGTGGTCGGAGACTGGGTCACTCCTTATCTCCCTCTCGGGGGGACTTTGGTCATACTTTTTAGATGGCTTTGCTGGAGTGGCGGATAATGAAAGTAGCGCACTCCCATCGGAACCCTCCTCACCTCCTTGTATCTGTTCCTGATTAGACTGAGTTCTTCGGCCCATGGCCACTGAATGCAGGTGATAGTCCTCGGATGTTGGCGCAGGGGGCTCAGAACCGGCCACCGTAGTGTTTTCATTTGAGCCCTCACTTGTGCTTCGTGTCAGTACGTTGCTACGTTTCGTTTTGCTCATGAGAAGTACCGCAATTTTCTGACGCTCGTTGAGAATTTTCAACTTTTTCACAAACGGAAGTCGAGAGAATTCAGGCGAGAGATCATCCACAGAGCCGTATGTCTTTTGACGGAAGTGTAGAGCAGCAGGCTTCATGAAGGATGACGTGGAAGGATGGATGGTTGAAGGGGCAAGAGCGGAGCTCGCAGAAGCGGATCGATCTCTTCCCACGGAAACAATGTCCAGGACAGGCGGTGACATACTTCCCGAAGAAACCGGTGGAGAGAAGGAAATCTGGGAACTTAGTTTTGGAGGCATTGGAGGCGCTGATATAGAAATTGGTTCGGTGGTTGCTCGGGATGCGGCAAGTGCTGCTGCTTCTCCTATCAGCAACCCCCCAGGCTTCAGTGGAGGACTGAGGGCTCGACTAACCAGAGAACTGGATGGAGGTGAGGAGATCGAGCCAGATTCCACGGAGGATATACTTTCTCGTTTACTCCCAGGCTCTTTTGCTGCAGATGTTAAAAGTTTCAGTTTTTCCTTACCACTACTATCCGAGGACCCAGCTGTGGCTGCGGGTGGGGGAGGCTCCACGGATGCCTTGGTCCTTACAAAAGATCTTAGCAAGGCTGCTCCACCTAGTTTCTTGGGTGCTGGCAATGCCACTGATGGACCTGGCACAGGAGCTGCAGTTGCGGCTGCAGTTGAGGCTGGAATTGGGGTTGGAATCGGGACTGCAGTTGAGGTTGGTATTGGGGCTGCAGTTGGGGCTGTCGGGCTGGAAGAACTGGGTTGAGGAGGGGATTGAGGTTTTTCTGTGGCGGGTAACAAGCTTGCCATCATCGCCTCCCTTTCTTCCTGCTGCTTCCTTTCCCTGTCCTCCTTTTGTTTGAGCAATCGTAGTCTTTGAAAAAGGGGAAGACCTTCCCCAATGATCTCAGGCTCTTTGGGAGGGCTTTGAGGCTGGGCCAGGATTTTGGCAAGCTGGACACGTTTCCCTGCTCCACGCTTCGTGAGAACGGATGGAGAGGACGTTGAAGTGGAAGTGGAAGTGGACGGTTCTTTCTCCTTCTCGTCACTCAACACATTATGCATTCTTTTCAGAACGCCACGTGAACTACCGAAAGACCCTTTGCCTTTCTCCCCTCCGTCGTCTGTTTTACCAGACTCTGGCTCGCTGGAATCATCCCTGCTGCAAATTCCAAAACCAGAAAAAATGCTTTTAATATAACAGTTTGAAATGTGAAAGCTTTCAACCATGTGCCAATATATATTTTTAAACCTTGAGTTGCTCTTTCTACTTCTGCGTATCACATCTTTTAGTCCCTTAAAATCACTTTGCAGTTTCTCCACAATCCGTTTGCCTGTTGTGCTATCAGTTTCTGCCTCTTTGGCTGCGAGAGTGAGTGCTTGGGCTTTCTTGACTACCTCGCTTGTCGAAGGCTTGCTCTTTGTCGAAGGTCCTCCCGACGCTTTTCTTGCCTCCATTAATCGCTTCCTACCAAGTGTTTGAAGAATTTCCTAAAAAAAGTAATTCAAAAGGAAAAAGCAAAATTGAGCACAAATGCATTTCTATTCCAAAACAAATATTTTTGGACTATAAACATTTATTATTTTATAATTTTACTTGAGCTTCAGGGTAATCCTTCATCGCTGCCAGTACATCTTCTCGAGAAAGACTAAAGAGCTCCGAATATCCAACTGAGCGAACATCTGCTGTGCGTCTACAAACACACGAATAAATCGTAAATTGCGAATGCAGGTTATAACAATATATATTTTACCTTGCCTTCCCAAAATGAATAGAGATGTACTTCAATCACTGTACAAACTTACTTGTTTAATCCATCCAAGTTAAGAATTCCTATTTCGCCAAAGAAATCTCCAGCTTGCATGGTTGTAAGAACCTTTCCGGCTTCACTGTAAAGATAAATAGAAAATTCCCACAATCAGCAAAAAAAAGTTTTTTGTTCCGTTTTGTCTGCGGTATGCAACTTGATATCTGGAAGGAAATTTATTTTGTTGTGACAGTTATCTTTACACTTTACCTGATAACTTCTAAAATACCATCGGCAATGATAAACATCTCCCGAGCAACTTCTCCCTTGCGGCAAATCAGGTCACCTGGAGTGAATATGTACGCTTTCATTTTGAGCACCAGATCGTGAAGAAATTCAGGTTGGCACTCTTGAAATATAGTAACCTGTAATGAAAAATATTAAGAGTTTACATTTTACAGTGTAATTACAACTTTATAAATGGTATGTCTCTTTCATCAAACCGTTTTTATTTATTTGCCATAATATGCAATGTATTTGATGTTACCTTTTTTAGCACACTAAGGTTTACATGGAGAGCCAACTCGGTTTTGAGCTTGTCAGGCAGCAGTCCTAAGGCCGTGTTAATATCACCACCCCCTTGGATTCTCCCTCTGAAATGTTAACCATAATTATAATTTTGCATGCGTGATAGCTCATTCTACTTGACATAATCAACGCAACTCTTGTTTTATTTGAGTAAAAACTTTACCTGGACCACGAATAATCATACCACCGGAGTACCCTACGTTGCATATCACGTGGCACTTTATGATGTCTCATGTACATTTTTGCACCGTCCTGTTAAACGTTACAGAAATCAAGATGATTTATTTTTAATTTTCAACTTACAAATTAATAAAAAATGTATAAAAGAGAGAGAGAGAGAGAGAGAGACGTACCAATAGTCTTTCGAATTCCAAGCGATTGGCGTTTCGATTAGTTATCACGTTACCGACTTGTCCTAAAGCATGATTTAAAAAAAATGAATGTTGTAATATGGATACATTTTTTAATTCACAATTAAATTACGCAATACAATCGCACATTTAGAAAAAAATATATAAATCACAATTAACGACATCCTATTTACAATCATAATCGTAGACAACAAAATATCCCATATTTTTACTTACCTACAATTGTGGCAAAAATGAAGACACCAATTAGATAACTAATGATGGTAAAAAGGTACCTGAAAAAAAAATGAAAACACAAAAAAAATCCATTTAAGATCATTGTTTATCAAAGTTTTTCCTTTTCGTAACCAAGCATTGTTGCATCATGAACAACTAGTAGTCCAATTATAAATGTTATCATTTGACTTGACAAACTTTATGAATGGATTCCAAAAAATGAATATGAAATTGATATTTTTCTCAAACGCTTTGTATTCCATTATAAAAGAGCACAAAGTTGTTTTATTTTCACGGTACAACAATTACATGGTCACATCAAAACTTCATATGTTTTTCATATAAAAGTCAAAGTAGAAAATTTTGCTTTATAGTAATAATAATTATTGTAATAATAATTATTATAACAATAATAATCAGGAAGAGAAAAAGAACAAAGATGAATGTGTCCCAAAAAAAAGCTTTCGAACAGTTTTCATTGAATGTCTATATAGGCTTGTGTATTTATAACATAAAAACCATTTTTAGCTATCGCTCTCTCATTTTATCACTCCATTCCGTTTTCCTCTAATTTTGTCAAAAACAAAAGGACGGATCCAAACAATCATCATCATCATCATCGAACTATCAAAAAGAAAGGGATTAAATTAAAATAATTATAGTAATAATAATTTTTTTTTAAATATTTTTGTTCACACTTTCTATCAACAAACGTACTAATCATCATCATCATCATGAAACTTGTCATCCTGATTTGATTAGATTATTATTTACAATGACTTTCAAATTAGCACAGGCTGCTATTGAATCAATATATAACTTTATATTTTTTCACAGGAAATGTTTTTTTTTGTTTTCTCAGGCAGATGGAAGTAATGAAATATCTTAAAGTTCTTCACACGCGTCAGTAGTTTACATATTATGACGATTCATCCATGAAGGCTGTTCGAAAACTCTTTTTTTCTCTCTTTGTCATCACCACCACTGTTCTTCTTCATCCTATTACACAAAGTATAAATTATAATTATTATGGCTATTGTATTTATATGTCGTTATACATATCGGTATGTTATAGGGCTTACAAGGAACAAAACATCAGTTCAAAAGCTCGAAAATTCTAATATATAAAAAAATAGGTGTGTGCTTTTCACTTATCTTAAAAGGTAAGCATATATTATTATTATTATTATTATTATTATTATTATACCAGCACGCATCAACAACGCCACTCCATTCATTCTCATTTAAAGACGATAAAGGATTTATGAAACTCATGTCTCTATATATCACCACCAAGAGGCCCCTCTGCATAATATATATATATTTTATTGCAGGGCGGCATATTTTATTAATTTTTATTGGATCATTGGAGTCTGCTGCTGCACTGCTGCTAATGAAATAACTACTACTTTTGTACTTACAAAATATCTCTCATTCATCTCCCACTTGCGCTCTCTTGACTTGACTTGAGCAACCTTACATTATTATACATACGCGTAGAAAAAATAATATGCCAGTGCCAGGAAAAGACAGGAATGACGACAATTTGCACAATGCCATTTGGCAGAAGAATAATGTATATTTTATTGAATATTTGTTTTTTTTTTTGGGAGGGGGGCTGCTATATGTTTTTGTACAAGCCTTATTTAGCATTGCTAAAACAAAAAGTCACAATACATGAGGGAGTAGTAGTAGTAGTATTCTTTATCTGCACTTTTCATTCTTGCCTTAATTCTCATTATACATACATGTAATAAGTATGTCATAATATAAATATACCTCTAGCATTTTTGGCAAACTGAAAACAAAATCCAATTAGCATTCCAATCCAACAACGTCCACATTATTTTCTGATATGACCGTTTATTCTTGTGATTCGATTACTTTCCGAGAGAGAAAGAGAGAGAGTAACAATGTCATGAAAAAGGGGAACAAGTTTCATAAGAAATGTGAAAAAAATAAGTAGGTTCGACTAGTCAGTAAACATACGTAATAATATATAAGACTGCTTTAATTGGATTTAGTAATATATGGAAAATAAAGAGGATTGGATTGGCTTGCTTAAAACTCTCTCTCAAAAAGTATTAGACAACGACGACTATAACAGAAAGAGAAAGAAAGAAAAAGAGAGAGAGAGAGAGAGAGAGAGAAAGTGTATTGAAACAGTTGGCGCAACCATAACAACGTATTAATATATATTCTATATCATCCATCCTATTATAATTATCATAATTATCATCCTTATTATTCATACATGTCATAATATAGGAATTTAAAGTACAAACCGATGATAATGACAAAACGAAGGTAGTAAGTATTATCGCTGTGTCTCGCCGCAAGAATAGTAGTACATTACAACTTTGTAGTGTTATTATTCGTCACAAAAAATATATTAAAAAAACACAAATGAACACAGTGTGTGAGGACAAACTTACAAACAAGTTTTCTTTTTCTTTGGAAGAGAATAATAATAAGAATAATAATATACAAATTCATACGCATAATATATATAAACCACATAATAATATGCACTCTGTCATTTTTCTTTGCTCATCCCGTCTACAAATTCACATGGATGCTATGAAGATATACAATTGTTGTTCTTATTTGCTTACTTATTTAAACAAGAAAGAAAAGGGATTCTTTTCTTCTTGTTTCATTTTCCATAGTGGTTGGATGAAATATGAAGCAAATGGGATTATTATTATTATGTTTCTGCATGACAACAAGCTATATATAGCTCAACAAAAAATATTTTATACCCACAAAAAGGAATAACAAAAATAGCATTTTTTTTTATTATTTATTCATTATTATTAAGTCATACGAACAGCCTCCAAGAGAATCTCATGTCTGGTTTTTCTTTATGTTGTTTTTTTATTTTGTAAAAATGGAGAAGAACTTTCCTGTCGTTAATAAATTTTCATTTTGTTCTAGTTCCCGTATAATATTACAGCTTATCTTTTTTTAAATGTATTTTTTCATGATCTTTAAAACAAGAAAGGAGCTATTTTCTTGTTAACACCACTTGTTTTTGTTTTTTTTAAACCGCGACGACGAATTAACGAGTCAACATTTATCACCAACAAATTTGTGAAAGGAAGTAAGTGGCTTATTAAATATATAGCTACATCAAATAGTAGTAATGAAACAAGAGAATATTGAGTTTATTTTCTCTTGTGCATTTGGCGGTGTACAAGTTATTTGAGTATTTCGTTTACATGATGATACACATAAATTATCTGGACATAAATTATCTGGAGACACCGCACCATCCTTGAATGAAACTACCAATATACAATACCAAACCTCAATGAAAACTGTTTCTCTAAGCATTTTTTTTGGTGGCAGATTGCAATTGCAATTGAATATCATTTATTTATTTTTATTTTAAAAAAAGAATAGAAGGAAAGGAATGAATATTATTGACAAATATCCAATTTCAAAAATCGTCCCCTTCATCTTTCACTTTTCTTTTCCTCTTACTTTTGGCGTCAAGTTTACTTAATGGAATGTCAGGTAAAGGACAGATGTGTGTGTTTGTGTGCACACTCACAACTGTCACATGGATATGTAGAATATACAATACTAACCCGATATCGCTTCGAATGTAGAGGAGGCGTGATTTATGTGCTTGAGTCCGAAAACCACTCGTCTCTAACGGATTGAATGGAGTGGACCTATTTCCAAGTCTGGTTGTTGTTTGTTGTTGTTGCAGTAGTAGTAGTTGTTGTTGTTATTGAAGAGAAGAAATGGATAATAAGAAAAATAAGCAGAATTACATATAACAAACCGTCTTGCTGATCAAATATTTTACTTCCTTTTTTCCTTTTTTAACTTTCCCCAGTGAGAAATTTTTATTTCCATTTTTTTTTTTGGTTTTACAAACTAGACTAGAGTTGAATGGATAGCATGGATGCTCGCACATTGAGTTTGCATGAATGCCGCTATATGTCTCTCCCATTTTTAAAGTGGAAAAAGCACCCGACCATCACCCCATCATCGTATTGTGAGTTGTCAAAACGTGAAATATGTTAAATCACTTTCCCTGTCCATGTGTCCCTATTTTCCGATATACTTTACTGACCGATCCAAAAGAGATCGTCATCATCCAGTCGATTGTATTTCATGTAATGCAGCAATGCAAATAAATAACTTTTTTCCTATTTTATTTGACAAGACATGTCCTACAATCATATAAATACATAAATATATGGTCTTCTTATACACTAGCGCACTACATACCAAGTTATTTCCAAAGAAAACCATGAAGTTGGAATGGAATAAGAGAAGAACCATATCATTTTTCATCACCACTGCCGCCTCCACCAGTGAAATGGATTTTTAGAGTAAAAAAACAGAAAGAAAGACAGAGAGAGAGAGAGAGAGAGAGAGGAAAAAATATCCCACGTACTTTATAATAATATTATGTTACAATGCATAATATATATATACATGCATATATATATATGCTAAACTTTCTAAAGCTTGGTGAAAGCTGTAAAGTTCATCTTTGCGTGAGTTTGTGTGTGTGTGTGTGTATGTGTGCGCGGTCGTTACTTCTACTCCTACTCCTACAGTTATACTAGCGGTCGTTATTAGACTTCGCTTCCTTTCAACGCCATAAATCATGGCCACTTGTCATCTCGTTTACATCATTTGAAACAGAGCTATACATACAGTCGTACATACTACATACATTATTGTTCAAACGGATTTTCCTCCAATTCAAACACAATTTTTTTTCGTCTGTTTAACTACTTAGCGTCCTCCTACTCGCCCCAAACCACCACCACCAGGTTTGGGTTTTTTTTCTTCAGCGAATAACCCCGTTTGCTTTGCTGTTATAACAAGAAAAACTCCCAAATGACCAGAATGACGGTAGTGGTGGAGATAACGAATGGCAAAAGAAGCAGTAGCAGTGGATGTGATATGAATCTTACCTATCACCACCTCCAACGGCAGCATCCAAGCTCTACTTCTGTTGCTGCTACTCTAAATACTACTTCATATCGTATCACATCTCACATCATCCTGAATGATCATCATCACCGCCACCATCACAAAGAGAAGCTTTATGTCCGTGATGATATCAGAATATTGCAATATTTCAGCGTTTTTCATGTTCCAATGTTTTATTTCCTGCTAACCGAAAATCTCATCTGTGTGTCGTGTTTTATGTTAGCTTACTGAACAAATCATAAACGTTTCTTTAAAATAAAGGCTTTTATTGAGAGACCGCGCTACTACAATATAAGCATTTTCATCACAAAAATAGCTAAACCACTCCCTTCGCCCCCTTAAACTTCCACATCCTTTTTTTTTTTTTTTTTTTTTTTGAACAAGTATGACTCTTGAGGGACGAACTAAAAAATAAATACTAAAGCTAGTTGACAGCGTGTCGTGCATTTTATTTCCCCACTTCATTCATGATCATGACTGATTAAAACTAATATTTTGGTTAGGAGTTGACTTTCGCATTTTTGTATGTATATTTGATGTACAGAGCACACAGACACACACACACATACAACTTCCCCATCGTTTCGGACAGGAAATGAAGCGGCTGGTGTTTTTGTTTGTTTTTTGTTGCCTGGACCTTGCTACTCTTATTTTCCAAAAAAAAAACCAGCATTCACAGAGTGATTTATGAGAATAATTGTAAAAAAGAGGAAACGAAGAAAAGAAAGGATATAATGTCAAGATAATGGATGATACTAATGCATAATAATAGTCATATCATTTTGTTTGCTGATCAACAAAAGAAGTGCCACTGAAAATTCTTCAGAGCAGTTGTAGCAACAGCAGAGCTGGGAGGCAAAGCACAGGAGGAGACAAGGGGCCGCTCTTGTCATTTTATCTATCGTTTATATCTTGTCCACCATCACCACGACCATAAATATAAATACAACCAACGTCCTCTTAATACTACCCACCTCCATCTAAACCTATATGTCATCATACGCATATTATTCGAAATGCACATGGGAAAATTACAACAGACGTCATTTAGCAGGGGGTTTAGAGAGAAAGTTTATCAACCCACGCAAAAAAAAGTATACTTATCTGTAGCCATACATGCGATAAATTAAATTCATATATAATCTTCTCTATTCCGAGACAAAAGGGTTCACTCAGAGAGAGAGTCCCTGGAATGTTCAATACCTGTCAGGTTAAGATGATTTTTTTTTCAACAAGGCGTTCTCAAAGCAACCTATATTCAAGTTGTACCATCCATACCATAAAATGTATAAATAATAGTAAGTGTATGTAGTAGTAGTTTAAGTATTGACGATGTACAGATTACTATATTACCCAAGATAAGAAAAAAAGGGATGCTCCAATCCAAATATACAGCTGTATAACTAATAAATGAATTACATTATCTCACTTTAAAAAAAATGGAAAGGGGCAAAAAAAATCTCTTAAGAAAGACAAATGTGACCATGTGTACTATTATGGAAAGACATGATTAGACACAGATAAGAATGCATACACTCATTTCATATATCACCTGGAAGATATACTTAAAAATAAATATGTTTTAAAAGAAAAGGAGCGAGTGTGAGGAGCGCCAGCGACGTAAAAAAAAGTAGTCGCAGTGCCGTCGCCATCACCACATCACATCACATTACTCAACTCTTACAGTCTCAGTCAGCTTGAGATTTAAATCTTGGGAGAATTTTCAAAGTTTGGCAATTTAAAAGGCTACTTGGCCCTCTAGATGTTTCCCCTTTTTTTCGTCCACAGATATACACTACACACATACAGTCATATATACTGTGTAACCCCACCAACACGCCTTCTGAACGTGTCAGCTTTTTTTGGAAGAGTATAATAATAATAATAATAATAATAATAATGGGGGGATGGTGATTATGTGCGAGATTCATATACATAGATCGGCAGAAAATGTTTCTGTTCATGCTACAAAAACTACTGCTGCTGCTGCTGCTACTATTGCTCTTAGCGGCGACGGCGGTGGTTTCAATTCACTTTAGCTCAGTTTAGAAAAAGATACAATGATAAACGGCTTAGGTGCATGAATGGAGGTGATCGTTTACTTGAAGCTTTTTCCCTGTCCTGCCCGAAGCCATATAGAGTCGTGCAAGTAAAAGCTGTAAAGCTTCTTCCTCTTCCTACACACAAAGCACTCACACGCACATCTTTCTTCTTCCTCCTCTAGCTCTGCTTTGTTATTAAATATTACCATAAAGCTGCTGGTTTTGGCTACTGTTTTTCTCTGCTCCCGATCTGGTTCAAAACTGACTCCTGTGGTTTTTTGAGTGAAAACCGGAAGTACGTGCTGTACAACTTTCTAGAATGGTTTGTCTATGCATGTCGTCTTCCTTCGTGAGTGGGTACCAAGAGGATATCATCATGATCGTCATCATGTTCATGTCGTGATGGAAGCATATGGATAGGGATGATGAAAAAAAATACCCCCCGCAACAACTTCCTATAATATTCCTTAGGCGCTGCAGAACTACTTTATTTACAGCAAGAGAAGAGAGAGAGAGAGAAAGAGAGAGAGAGAGAGATAGAAAGAGAGTAAGGAAAGTTTGGCATTGGAAATTCCTACGGGACTCGTCAACAACAACAACAATATTTAGAAGTGGGATTCGTTAAAAATGTAACATTACCCATTATTATTATTAGAGGAGATGTGTGCAAAATCATGTAGCATAAATGTACACATATAGTAAAGTGGTTACATAAAACAAGTCCGTTTGTTTTTCACACAAAAAAAGTATATGAATAACAAGCTATTTTGTATTTTGGTTATATGTAATTTTTTTTATCAACCATATTTTTTTGGCTAATTTGTATTTGCCTTCTGTTATTTGCTAAATGTGTAGCCCCCAGCCTTATCCCATTTGTTTCACAAATTTGTACATAACAAAAATAACAACAAAGCTGTTTGTCTTCACGCACAGAATACAAAAGAGTCCAGTTTTCATTTTCTGTCTCTCTGTCTCTCTCTCTCTCTCTATCTACTTGGAAAATACCGGGTTGTGGAACAAACTGTCATTTTAGGCCAATGCTACAAGCAAAGGACCTGGAATCAGCAGAAATAATACGTAACAAAATTGTTGGCTCTTCCACCATCCATCCACCTACAGCCAACTACCACCACCACCACCACCATTGCCAGAAACGTCTAAACTCCCAGTGGACTACTTTTTCATCTCATTTCACCTCGCTTTAAACCTTAAATACACACAAAAAACGCCATACAGAAAGATACTGCTATATGTAGCGACTTCCAACGCAACGCCATCACCGCTTCTAACAAACCGCCTTTCTCTCTTCTCTTCTTCTGCTCCCTATTCACATTTACAGCTAGTCAGTCATCGTTATCCTCGTATGGGGAAACACAGAGCTTGTTTCTGCAAACCTAATACATAATATACATATACGGAGGTACATGTGTGTATCTGTGCAAATATTTATCATACAATAACTGCCGAGTTGACTTGATTTGACGTGACTGCTGACCGTGTCTCTACTCTCCCCACACAGCACACATACAAATACGCATGGACACGTAGATTGTTTGAATGATCGCATAGACCACCACGATATTCATAACGGCCTATAATACAATATTATAATGTAATATTTAATTCCTCACTGTCTGGTTATTACTCTTTTCTCTTATTCTTTTGGCGATAGGAAAATGATGATGATGCGCTTTGCCTCATGCATACCAGGTCACTACACTCCCAAATAACATAATGATGTTTATTGTGTAATAATGTGTGATGTAGGATTCACTAATCTTTATGAACGCTTTTTTTTCGACCAGCTTCGTCAAGCTTATTATTCCTACCAGCATTTTATGGCCTTTGATTATTAGTTTGTTACCACCGTCCTTCTGTTTTCATTTGCTTCTACACCAGACGCTATCACCACCACCATAATAGTAATAATAATAACCAGACACATATATACTTTCTGTTGTTTACCGCTGCGCCACACACACACACACACACACACACAAAATCATCATCACATCATTATCATCTTCATCACACACACACATGAGCTAAATGTGATCACTGCTTATTGCTGATATAATAAATTCGAATTTTCTTGCAAACCAGCAGAAAAACCAGCTTGCAGAAAGCTGATAAAGTAGAAAGATGTTGACGGTGCGGTGGTGGTGTTAATAGTCAAAGTGGCAATGAGGGAAACTCCATCGCATGTACACATGTATATATGGAGGTTTGACCGCAGCTTCTTTTCCTTCTTCCACAATTCCAATGTAGCTCATGATGTAATTTGAGTGGCATAATAAATGTATTTTTTACTTTTATTCTAAGATGGTTTCCATAGTTACTGTAATTAGATGATGTATGGCGCACTACACACAGATGGAAAATTGGACTTGGTAGATATATGAATGGTGTTTAGGCTAGAAGAATGTAGCACCATGCAAAAAGATGATGAAGCCAACAGCACGACTGCCCTGGTGTGTATATTTAATATTTTCTGGAATATATTTTTGCCACAGCCCCCACCACCACCACCACCACTGTGTAACAAGAGAATCATGAACATGACACATAGTCAAACGAAGTAAAAACATGAGCAGAAAGTAGTAGAGTGAAAGTCACAGTTAGCCTGCAGCTAAACAGCAGCGGTAGCAGAATTTTAAGTTTTTTTCTCTTTCTATTCCTTAAATGTGTAGTATGTATATTGCTTATGTTGGGGCGTGCTAAAATAATAAAGCTACATGATGAATTATGAACAATGGCGCAACAAAAAGGACGGGATGATTTTTTTGTTTATTTTTTTGTTCATGGTTTATTTGAAATGATAAATTTTTACACGTAGCACGCGTGTGTACACGTATTAAATGAACTGCATTAGAACAGACCTCTGATGTGTACGTGCCATGTAAGTATATTTTTCAAAAAAAAAAGTGCATTTCGGTCGTCTCAACCAACTTTACACAAGTAATTTTCTCTCTGGATTGTTCACCATTTACCGACAATTTTTTTTCGTGACGTGGAGAGATACAAAAAGAAAGAAAAAAATCTACCATGGTTTTTTTTGAAGAAACATACTTAAATTGAACCTAGTTTACTTTTTCGTATTATTGTCAATTGTAAAATAGTTTCCGGACTATTTGACAGGTTGTGTTACAACAAGCAAATATTGTGCACATACAGTCAATCATATAATATGAATGCATTCATATCCACATAAAAGATGTAATGGCGAAAAAACCATCATCTCTTCAACTCAACTCAACCAGCAACAATCGTGTACTATACAATTGACTTCATGGAAATCTTTCAGTCCCCCCCAAAAGGAAATTGTGAAAAAGCACGAGACATTCAACATATCTCTCACACACACAAACAAACACAAAAGAAGTCAACGTCGAGTATAGAAAAGATGAAGAAAGGTGAGATGTTTATTCCTCTTCGATAGCCATACACACTTTCTTTGCATGCTGGTTGAAAAATAAAAATCGAGAGAGAAAAAAGGATGCGGAAAGAGGCTGCAAAGATTTACTCGACTTTACGCCCCATTTCCCATTGCTTCTTTTTTCCCGTTTCCCATTGCCTCTCTCTCTCTTTCTCTCTGTCTCTCTGAACCCTTGTAATACAACAATAGATCTCTTCTGCTTCATAGGTAACAGTTTTTTTGCCTCCTTGTACAAAAAAAATCATAATAGACATGCTATGTATATACAAATTATATATATAAATATATAAATATATGTATCATCAGCATCATAATCATCACGATTGCTAAAGGTCTAATTGAAAATGAGCATGAATCTAGGGAAATCCGGCACGTATAACACATACCAACAGCCAGTTTATTTGTATGTATGTATGTTCTTACATGCATTTATTTTTCTCCACTTCTCGAAGAGGCGCGGTCAATGCACCTACTTCTTCCTGTTATACCATTTTCTTTGTCTTCTTTTATTTTGTACTCCAGAAATCCGTTTTAACACTCAACCCATTCTAAAGTGAACCTTTTCTCTCTTTGTACCTTTTCAACATCCACATTTTTGTTTTGAAATTAAATGAGTAGTGGTACTTAGCAGTAGTAGTAAAAACGCATGCAACTAACAATAAAATGAATATATGTACATATGTATATACAAGAATACAGAAGCCTGAGGGACACAGGCTACCTAGCGGAAACCCTTTTAATTTCCCTCCTTACTTTAACCTTTTTCTTTTTTTTAATTTTCATGCTTCATCCCTTCATCAGCTTCTTCATCATCTAGTTGTAGAAACAGTTACTATCATTTTAGATACTACAACACAAATATCCCATCTCCGTTCAATCCACAATCACACCCATCCTACCAACCACCTCCCTATTCAATTCCGCATCTTCAGTGTGTTTTGTTAATCCTAAATAATGCAGGCCATGCCAATATGCTCAACAGTCTTTTAGATATATATTCTTGAACTACTACACCAATAAAGATGGTCGTTGTGCCAGAAGAGCCCCATTTCTCCATCTCCGCTAAGTCCACAACAACCTCGTTCCTACTAACCATCATATAAAATCATCATGCATGCGACCCTGCGTTTTCCCATAGCACTAAATCTTGCGAAACGGCAGAAAATATGATCTTTAATTAGTCTTTAACTAATGTCATGTTACTGATCACCACGAGGATGTATCCATAAAACCGATTTTAAGGAAATCACAGATCAAGTCATATTTAGCTTTACTTTGACGCCATTGCTGCCACATGGTTGTGAGCTACAAAGAGTATGTCAACCAAGGTTATTATTGGGATGTGTATACATAGCTTATATGTTTGTTGACTAAGAGAGAGATATCTAAAGCAGATGAGAGAGCATAAAGGCCACGGACGGACGGAAGGAAACAATAAGCTGCATATACTTAGGATAGCAAGAAATATTTATAGCGTGTGTGTGCATTTAAAAACCGTCTTATCTTCTGCTCTCTGCAACGATCTGACTTTTCCCCCGTTTTTTTCGACTTCCCTAAAATAACAATTACGGTAAAAGTACACTTGTACACTTTTACTCTAGTTTTTGTATTAAATTATGTATCCCTCATAATAATAACAACAGAGTATATAGGTTAGATACGTATATTTTCTTTCCGATATACACTCAAGTACTTTTAATACAGTACTTCCTTTGAAATGAAGAAAAGAAAGGTGAAGGAAAATAGCATAAAAGGTATTAATATTTTTTTGGAAAATTCGAGCTCTGCTCTAAAATGTAAGCATTCTTTTAACTTTTTTTTAAGAAGAGATATTAATGCCACACACAATACTTGGTACGTGTGTGTGCGTGCCAGCAAACGTGACTAAGCCAGACAACATGTTATATGCATACATCAAATAAGGTATCCATTTTTGTTTAAAAATAATAATAAGTATTTATTTATATGTTTCATGTATGTAGTGCATATATATTGCAATTGATCTTCGTATGTTTTTTTTGTAGTACAATTGCTAATTTATTAAGCTGAAAAACGAGAGAGAGAGAGAGAAAAAAAAGTGTTGTACTTACTGCCAATTAGAATAAAGAAGGAAATAGCACACAACCAAATTTAAAAAAAAAAGATTTTTTTTCTTCTAAAAATTCCCATCCAATCAGTCCTTAAACTTTTTTTTTCTCCACAACGAATGCGTAGACAAGTCTTCATTGTACTGCGTGGCATGGAATGGGCATAAAAATTGCTCCTTTTCACATCCTTTTTTTTTGTTGGCCCAGGCATTAGGCAAAATGAAGGAGAGCCATAAAGCTCCATTCAAGTTGAAATGATATGATAAGACGTAATCAATTATTGCTCAACAAAAAAGATTGAAGTTGATTCCTCTTTTTTTCAACTTTCTTTTTTCCTTCTCCTTATTATCCTCATGAAGAATTCCATAAACATATCCAGAGTGAAAGCATTATCTACTTCATGAAAATAATGTGATTCTCTGGTTATATATGTAACTAACTATATGCACGAGAATGAACGAATGAATGAATGGAGAATAAGGAATAAAAAATGTAATAACAAAAGTTAATGCTATTAGCCCACACACAAGAGTTATCACGTACTGCACTATATGGGAGTTAGAAGTAATATGCAAGTAGTGTATCCATCCATTAATATTGCCCCTCCTCCATCCCACTACTCCCCCCACATTTTATTTATATATACACACACGCACACACACATTTTTATGTATGCCTAAAAACAAGAGCCAATTTCTTTGGAATAAAGTGCTCTTGAAAGAAAAAAAATAACAATTGTCATTTAGACAAAAAAAATGCCTACGTTTTAAAGAAATGAAATTTTATCTACTTTATCTTTCCCCCACCCCGGCCCTCTACCACCCCCACAAAATGGAATATAACGACAGATTTACTTGTATATATTTTTTTTTGTATAATATTAAACTCTTTTTGTACGTGTATATATGTAACGGCTTTGTATTTGTGTGCCACACAATTCTAAATGCATATATACTATTGTTTGTATTGTGCAATTACCCAAGTTTTCTTTTACATTTCGGATAAAAAAGACAACCAGCATTTTCTTCTTTTTTTTGCTCAAACCATGAAAAGTCAATTTAAAAAAATAAAATATGTATATACCAAATACCACAATGAAAAATGGAGAATAGCTGGTGGTATGTATCATTGTGTGATGGGGGCGGTGGTGGTATTTTTGAGCAAAAGAAAAACATGTGAAGACAAGTTAATTCCCTTTAAAACCACCAAGAAATGAATTCCTCACAAAACTCGTTATACATTCCTGTCTTGTTCCAAGGAAAAAGAATAATATTCTTTGCAGAGGAAAAAAAAATATGCTACAACAAATATAAATAAGCATATACTATACAAAATTATTATTATTATTTTTATTATTATGTATTTTTTTCTCATTTACTCCAGCTTCTTTTTTCAGTATAAATTGTTTCTTTTCTCAAAAAAAAAACACAACACATCACGTTCCAACGCCACCGTCATCATACTTATCAGCAGCAACACAACCTACTTTCAAAAAAAATTATATTCTAGAAACGAACAAGAAAATACATATACTTATATTGTATTGCCAAGCTTGCATATTTTTTGCTGTTGTTGCTGCTGATATAGTACTGGTTGGTTTTTTTGGTAGTGGTGGTGGTGGTGATGGTATATGGTTTCTTCATCTTCAAGTGATACACGTCGATTTCTGTTTTATCATCATGATCACAAACATTCTTTATGGTTAAGTTGGAGCATGAATGCTAAAAAGCTCTTTTTTCCCTTATACTTTTTTTCGCCGTGATTTCCTAAAAGCATAATCTTCTATCTGATTTTTGTGTGTGTCTACTTGTCTTGTCTACAAAAATACAAAGTGCATTTTTCCCCATTTTTATTATTATTATTATTTCCACCACGTATTCTAAAGATGGAAGAAAAGAGGACACGAAAGTAACATAAATAACACAAAACACATTTGAGTATTGCAAGCAAAATTAAAATGCCCTCATTTTATTACAAAATAAATAAGGCAAATGAGGGCAGGCAGGCTACTACACACTTTTTGGTCGATTTTTTGACTCTAGAATTGACCTACAAAAACTAAGCACTCTTGTTAATTTTTTACTGAAGTGAAGTAATAATAATAACCTCTGCTGACTGTGACACACAAAAAGGTAATAAATTAATCAGCTGGTCTAATGCTCACGCACAGAGCTAAAAGTATTATAATAAGAAGAAGAATCAGAACAGAAAAGAAAAGTTACGAGACCGACATGTCATTCTTTTGAAGAAAAGAGGAAGTGAATTGTTAAAAGAGCTTTTTCTTCTACTTTTCTTCTTCTTCTTCTTTTAAATATTAATGAAAAGGAAGTTTAAAGAAAGAAGTTTCTCATTTTAAGCATGAAACATATCATTATTATCCAACCAAGGTTTTTGTGCAACTCCACTACTAAGCATCAATATCAGTGCTACTCATGCTCCTGCCCCTGCCGTTGTGTTCCCAATATTTCTTTTGACTGCACATTTTCTTCCCCGAAATATTTTGCATAATTACTTGCTTGTATCTGTAGTAGTTGAACCAAGTTTTGAATTGAGATATCCCTTTTGGTGTGTACAATAATAACAAATAATAAAACGTAAAGCGGCATGTTTATAGCACACCTTTTTTTATACTCAAGAATTTTCATAATAACTTTGTTGTACATTATTTTCTCTCTCTTCAAACTTTCCTCCTCTTTTTCTTCCCCTTTCTTTTCTTCTATTTCAGTTAACCTTTCTCTGATGATTCACTATTTGACTTTTGTCTTTTTTACAGCTTTGTTTGTGTATCATGTCATATCTTGTGTGTGTGTGTGCGGTGGAATGGAATATACCTATATAGCATGTTATATAATATGTTCACAAGAAATGAACCTTTTTTCTTCTGTGTGGCAAGAAAATAAGTTTTTTCCCCTCCTTTTCCTCCACCTTTCTCTCATTTAGTTTCACCAGTCACTTTACGCTATTTACAGTAGTCATTTTACGTAGTCTCTTGTTCTGATCTTTTTCATGTGTGTGTATATACTATATGTGTGTGTCTGGATGCAATAACTATAGATGGAATAAAGTATGTAGTTAAACGGAAGAGGTCTACAAAATTTAATGGAGAATGTTACTTTCCTCACGACAACAAACACACACACAAATACAAGGAACAAGCTAAAAAAATGTTTTTTAAAGGTATTTATTGTGCATTGCACTGTTTGCTTCATTGTGTCAAAAGTTTACTGTTAAGTTCAAGTAAAGCACATAAAAAGTGGTCTATGAGGAGAACATGAAGAAGAAGGATACTATATTAAGTAGGGAGAGATGGACGTTTTGTAACGTGTATTTTTATTTTTTATTTCTTTGAGATGGTGGAAAAATGGAAGAAAATGGTATATTTTTTAAGGTTTTCACAATAAAAAACAATGATGTTGTTGTAATTTGTCACTCGTTCGTTACACATTTACAAAAAGTGCATTTTTGGGGGTTGTTCTCTCAATTGCATGGAATGTGCTAACCTTGTACTCCAAATTACAGGTCAGGTTGCATATAAAAATGCATAAAAGATTTCGACAATTTTGAAATTTACCATGAATTAAAATAAATGTAATGATAACATTTTATACAAAAAAACCTGGAATCAAGTCTTTTTAAAGTAATTAAAAGTTTTGGCATCTTTGGCTTGGTTTCCAAACTTTATTCGATCAAGTTGCTATAATGTTGGGAGTAAAAAGCATATATTTTATAACCACCCCCACCACCAGCAAGCAGCAGTTCGTTTCATGCTTCACATGTCTCATCGGACTGAAACGAAACGTTTGTTGCCCTTAGGCGACTCCAACATAAAATTTTATAAGCTGTAAAGAATGTAGTGGAGTGAGTTGGGTTTTGTGTGCCACCACTACGCAGCCACAGCAGCGTTCAAGCAAAAAAAGCATGACTCGAAAGGATCCGGTGGATAAAACATGTTGGTTGACTATCAAAAGCTCTTTGGGTAAAAAAATAGATACTTGATAGGTATACATATATAAATGGGGTAATGTAGGAAACAAGAAAAAGATTTCCATAGCAAGTAAGTGTATGCAAGAAAATGCATGTAAACCACATCATCATATATGAAGAATGTGAGGGAACGTCCATAAATTACGTCATTACAAAAAGACCCAGTACATACATACGTATCTATAACAAAAAGAAATGCACCATTACAAATTGATCCGAATCGAATGACTGGGTATACATACATACATATCGTGTCTATCCATCCTTTCTGATAACGTAATTTATGAACAACTCCCTTAAGGTAAATTGGCAACAATTGGGTTACTTGAACCGATACACACTCTCTCAGTCAAGTAATATACTACCAGCAGCAATGCAGCAACCCAAAAATATAGAGGAGTTAAATTTAGCGAATCACCTCACTCAACTGACATGAGTGCGCGACGATCCAGAAATCAATCTAGCAAACCATTGTAATAAATTTATTTGATATTTTTTGTGTGCATTTTCTCTCTTTATTGTGCTCGCTCCCAGAAATTTCCTATCATGCTCTTGTTTCTTCTGTGTACACACACTCACCCGAAAAAAACGCACATAGGCACATATACTTTATTTATAAAAGCGTCTACTGTAAATAATTTCGGGCCAATTAACTTGAAGAGCTGTTAAGAAACTCAAGTTGTTCCGCACACAATGACGAACTTATCTGGTTGTGTATTTATCTCCGAATGTCCTCCTCCTCCTCCTCCTCCTCCTCCTACCTACCTCCTATCACAATCCCAAGGAAAAACTAATGATCATGTTCAGCCTATATCCATGTCGCCTACACAACAACAAAGATGAAATGAATCTATTTTCTATACAATACTACGCACACACTACAAAACTATTAGCGTTTCCAAATGAGATATCGAGACTTGATTTTTTTAGGAGGAAACACTAGACTTCCTTTGGAAACGACGACAAGAACCTTGTTCGGTAAACAAAATAAGAGGGTTTCTACTTTTTTATATGGCTTTTTTTTCAGCTGCTGAGATTACATAGTTGACAACTTTTGTAGTATTATTTATGTATATATTTATATACATATTTATAAAGACATATATATGGCGGCACATGTACGTAAGTATCTTTGCAACTTTTGCGACTTATAACAAAAATAAAAGTTGTAGTAATAACAAAAAAATAAGTATATTTTCTTGGAAACCATACCAAAACAAGTAGATTACGATTTTTTTATACTGAAAGTTAAAAAAAAATTGGCTATAATTTGAAAAAAGGGGAAAAAAGACACACGTAGTAGTAACATGCAACAAGATGTTGTTTTAGGTAGGCAAACACACAACTCGACTGGTTTTGGCCAATATAATGACTTCAAGCGCTACTTTAACTTTTTTTCATGTGTAGTCGCAAGTCGCACAAAGCTTCTTGGCAAAAATACAAAAGAGGGAATTCATAATTTGGCTCGTTTTCCTCATTTACGGCGCTAATAAATATTATGCCTAAATATCATGTATGTTCATATAGGTATGTACTTATTGGATGGGATAATTGAAAGAATATAATATGGGAAGTTGGATGAATGAAGAAAGTGTCGATATAGTAGATAGATAAGATAAGATAAATATGTGACATACCTAAACATGGGATTTGTTCCGTAGTACAACTGAAACAGGTCTGTGGGGAAGAGGGAGCACAGGTCGAAGTAGAATGGCTTTGAGCCAATATAGTGTTTTGCCAGTTTTTTGCTCTTATACACCATAAGTCCTTGTTCAAGGTAACCTGTTCGAAACTGGACGGCGATATCCAAAAGGAATACAAGGTCACTGAAGGAGTCGGCCATGATCCAGAATAATCGCGCTTCAGACTGGAAGAAGAAGAGAAGAAAAAAAACAGCAACACAATTTATTAGCTTATTTATTTTATAGGCATTTCATGATTGCATTGTCCTATGTTGTATATATATATGTCTGGTATTAATTAAGATGGTATATTCCTCCACAATAATTGCAGATAATTAGGGGGGGAAATGCTTTTAACTTTTTAACCCAACAAAAAGAAAAAAACAAACAAAACATTACCCGTTAAAAAATCCTAACACACCCCCGACTGAAAAAAAACTCCATTTAATTGTTATCATAAAAGTCAGACTTGAGTTTGAGAGGTATTTGAAGTAATTGGAATTTTGGTGCTCAGCAAAAAAAAAAAAGAAATTACTTTTTATTCCTAAAAGCTAAGTCACAAAAAAACAGCACCACATGTCCTGCATCTCTCTCTGGATGGATGGATGGTGGGGTGGTGTAGGGTCATAATATATTTATTTTTTTCGCATAATATCTCATATACCAAGAGTGGCAGTACAACAGTATAGAAGTGGCATCATTCCCAATACTCACCCATCTATCCATTCCCCACACAAGGTTTATGTGGTTTTATGAGATCATAATCACAAAACCCAATAATACCACAACTCCATCAATATAGTCTAGTCAACTCGACTCTCTCAGTCAGCTATACTCTCTCTCTCTCTCTCTCTCTCTCGCCGCAGCTACAGTTTCCACAAAACTACACACTATTTTATTTTACACCATCGTAATATTTCCTACCTACGAGTCTCCTTCACCTCCTATCAAAATTATATCTTCTGCTGTTGCTCTTAGTCAGACAAATGGTGAAAGCTAAGAAATAAAAAAAACTCTTGCTACATATGTATATATATATTGTATCTGGAGTGTTGTTGTATGTTATAATGATGATGATGATGATGATACATGCAATATGAACTAACAAGCTCATCTCATCAAACAGACACGGACACAAGTTTGAAAAGTTTTTTTTTTCGGGGTGACCGCAATAAAAGTGGTGGTTATAGTGGGCTGGTTTTGTGGGTAAAAGTAAGTAAAAATATATATATTGTGTTTTTCTAGGCATAACCTCAAGAGTATGCTTTCTTTCCTACTTCCTACATTGCGAATTGCAAAAACTTTTCAGATTTTTCATCATGTCCTTGCGTTTTTTCTCTTCTTCTTGTTAGATTGTTCAAATCTATTCACATTGCTTTATTCTCAAGTCAAGTCAATAAAGAAAAAGATGGAAGTAGTAAAAAAAGTACGTATGTAGTTTTCTTGATCCACCATCATCATCACAATTTCAAGAGTAGTAGCAGTAGCAGTAGCAGCAGCAGCAGCGGCCATTTCATTCTTTTTCATCGTTCTCTTCTTTTCCAAGTCACCCAACTTGAAACTTAGGAAAGAAGAAGGAGAAAACTTTGAATTTCGTAATTTATGTACATATTTTTTTGGAGATAAGAATGGGAGATCTGCCATCCCATCATCTTCTTCTTCTTCAGTCACACTACTATACTGAAATGGGTCTTGCTTAACGAGCTACAACAAACAACGTAAGTAAGTCGAGTCAAGTCAACTCAGCAGAATAAGACGGGACTCAAGTAAAAAAAAGTGAACAGAGAGAGAGAGAGAGAAAGAGACCAAAGTGGTAAGTTAAGTTGCATGCATGCATGCTCAATAATAGTTCAGTACGGTTCATGTTTGGGTGGATCGCAAAAAAATGGGAAGAAAAATTGATATTGATTTCGAAAAGAAAAGAAAATTGTTTTCTCATGACAAATGTGAAATGATAAAGTTGAATACCCATTAAAATGACAAAAATAAATATGAAATATGAATGAATTTGTTTATTTATTTGTAAAAAAAAATATTAATAAAAAGTTAGTATTTCTTCCTTGCCTGTAGCTCTGGGAAGCTCTGACGGACGATGAGTGTCCAAAGGTTGTAGAGAACACAAAAAGTAAGGATCATGAGCCAGTAAAAATAGAAATTCCCATCGGGGTTGACCACAGATCTTGGAAGACTCCGTTTCTTCTTGCGAGTTAGTTTTGTTCGCTCATCCCCACCTCCACCATCCTCATCTCCGATTTCGAATGTATCCTGCGTAAAACAAACACGCTTTAAAAAAAGAATTCAAAAAAAATAATTATGCGTAAGGAATAGTGACTTTTATAGTGAGACTTAATGATTGTTTGGCAATTTCTATCAGAAACTTATCAAGCAGTAAGTTTTTATACATTGTAATCTTAAATACCAGTGTACATTCATTTTACTTTAGTGAGATATAATTCAACAATAGATTTAACTAGTAGTAGTTGGGCGAGGAAAACAAACGTGATAAAGACTTGAAAAGGAAAATCGTTAAAAAAATGTGTAGCTCTCACAAAACTTGTAGTGACAGCATACCCGTCAATTTTATTATACATTTTATATTACAATAGTAACTTGTTTTAAATTATGAATGGATAACGGAAAGTTATGTTGTTGTTGTAGTTGTATATATTATTCTTTTTGTTGTTGTTATTCTTTTTGGTAAGCTTTCTAGAAATTCCGGTACATAATAATGACCAGGGAATATTCTGAATTTCGATGGAAACAGGAAGTTCCTTGTTGCAAGTTTAAGACGCAAGGAAAGGAGTCCAAAGGCATGGCCCAACCAACAAGAATTATAAACTAAAACAAAGACTACAGTTCTTTTGTTCCGCATCCTCAGCTTCTTCTGGAAACTGACTTTGAAACTGAATGAATGAAGAAACTTTGTTTGTTTCTCCAGTAGATTCTGCGTGCAACAAAAAACCCATATGGCATATTAAATAATGCTGTTTTTTTGGCAAGTATACTTTTTTTTTGTATTTACATCTCAACTCTGTGAAACCGTCCCTCCCAGCTTCCCTTGTCGTAAACTTTGTCTTTCATCATCATTCTTGTAAAAGAGTCAACTAAAAAGGGGTTTTAACTTATCCGTATTCAGTTTTTAACCAAATTACCCCTCAAAGCGTATTATTGTTTTGAACTAATTCTCTAATGTCTGCTACTTCCTTACATCACTGCATAACTCATAATAATATTATTATTATAATTTTCTTGACTCTACTTCCTCTTTTATAGAGTTTCAGGTGAGTCCACCGCTCAATCTATTTGAGCATCTCACATCACATCTCATTTGTCTTGATTTTATTAGATTTGCTAAATTTAGCATGTGTGCTGCAGGTATACAAATGAGCTCAAAACTTTTGAGCAGATGTGTATATAACTGTGTATGCGCGCCCTGTCAAAAACAGTTTCAGAGCAGCACAACAAGTTACTGCAAACATGCAAAAATTAAAGGAGGCATACAAATTAGTAGTAGTAGCACACAAATTTGTACGCCTACTTATATACAACGAGCAGGTAGAGTGGTGATGCTTCATATTGTGCCCTTGTTGTATAATATGTAAATAAGTGTGTATATTATTACAAAGGAAGGATAAAGCACTTTTATTTTTTTTACAAGCGAATAATATGCGACTTCCCGTGTCATTCTGCTTTGTGCTGTGCTAAGAATGTTCATACACTATAATTCTTTTGTAAGCGCTGTCATAAAAGCCATAACAGCGTAAAAGGTTGCTTCTGCCTTTTGTTGGCATCCAAAAATTTCTAGTGTGTGTGTGTGTGTGTCGCCGATGCATGCATGTCTTTAGGTTTTGGTCGTGTCTCTGCTTTTGTATGCTAACGTCAAAATATACATTTTTTGTTTTGCTGCTGCTGCTGCTGCTTTCACACAAATTATCTGACACGGGCGAATAAGTCAAACTTTTACTCGAGTTTTTAAAGGTTCTTTTTTTGGTAGCTTTCCTCTCCACAAAAGCAAGTGGTATCAACACCAACGTCAAAAAAAACCATGTTTGGTAAAGTTGATATGATAAAGTTACCACTAGTATGCTTGGTTGAGATAGAGCGAGAGACCAAGAAAAATTCGAGTCGGAACAAAGGGAAATGTAGAATGTGTCTTTTCATCTAACCGAAGAATTTTTGACTAGGGGGATACTATGTGCCAACTCCACGGACGAGCAATACCAACACCACCACCACCACCAGCAGCAGCAGAGCATCGTCACCATTCTTTTTTTTTTTTTGGCGTTATATGATGATATGCCTACATTCGAGCCGTTGTCGTTGTGGTGCCGCTAGTTTTTTTGTCTGACTACCTGACAAGGTAAAATTCTCTGAGGGAATTTTTACATTTCACATAAGAATGAGTTTGGTTTGTCGGTGCAAGATAAAAAGCATTCATGTTGCTTTACTATATCATCATGAATGTGAGACTAGCAGAGAAAGCGAGAAAGAAAGTATGTAAATTTATTTGTGTTTACTTTCTAGATTATGCATAATTTAATGGATTACAACGATATACATGCATACATACACAGGCATGTGCATGCCTACACTAGTATTTCAATGGAAAGCTACAAGAAGAAGATTGTATGTGTGATTGCAATTGTAAAAACTTGCCGACACAAATAATTGCATCATAATTTGTAACAATATTTTTCTCCAAGTATTTTATTAAAGTTTTGTAGTTTTGTGTTTCTTGATTTCTTCCCTTCGCCTTTCACACTTTTTCTGTACAGTAAATGTATGGTAAAGCACACCCAGGATTACAATAGTGTAGGCTTTTACGTCAACCAAAGAAGCGTCAAGAAAAGTTTGGAAAATGTGAACATACTAGATACATATATATATTGCGTGGGTGGACTCACAAATCCATTTCACACACATGAAAGGAAACTTTCCTGTTTACATTCCCATAACCTACGTAACATTCTTATAATTTTGCTTCTCACGATATGCTCAAGATGAGAGAGAGAGAGAGAGAAATACTCAAATTAGAATCACGTCATAACAGAGCATGCTTGACATTTTCGGATGTCCTTGTGGGTGTTTGAAATTACAGTTGGCTTGAATATTAAAGGCAAAAAGTATATATACGTGTGTGTATTTGTGTGTATCTAAAGGCTAAGTAAATATAGCATGTTTTATAATAGGGACAGGTGGATTTTCTACGTTATTTGGTTGGATAATATTGGAGATATTGTGTGACATTTTGTTGGCATGTCGCTCACTACAGAGAAGAATATAATACATTCACGCATGATAATGTGATTGGAAGTGCTGCAGCAGCACCAGCAGCAGAGGAAAATTGGAAAAGGGAATATTCACCCAAGCCAGGTTTCACAAATATAGTGTTTCATTTTGTATTACAAACAGCAAAAAAAAAAACATTCAATATGTCAATGGTGTTTCCTTTTTTTTTGCAGATGAAAAACTTTTAGTGCTTTATACATACATACTTTCATAGCGCAGTATACGTATTTGAGTACAACCTTGTTTTCACTTCCCCTACAGCGTGGGATGACGAGATTACTCCAATAATAGAGGTACATATTGTACAAGTACATAATAATATGTATATATTTAAGAAAATGAAATTCATCGTCATTGGCAATAATACCGAGTATTTGTTTACTCTTTAGGTATTCAAATTTTCTGAGCAGCACAGCACACTTACTAACTCAGTCACTCAGTCAGAATGGGAGCAGCAGAGTGCAGTCAGTCTGTTTAAACAGGGGATTTACTTTGCAGAAAAGAAGGAATGGAGAACGAACTACGTTTGGGAGGATCTTTCCGCTCAACATTTTCTTCCACTTTCTCTGCCAACACACACCTCCATCTCTCCAATAATGTACTATATTGCTATTTTTTTACTACGCATACTCATATCAACATGCCACATAAATACGTATATGTATGATGCATGAAAAAAAAATAAAAATTGAGTGTGCTAAACTTTCATATTACGTTAAAATTTTCTGAGTGCTATGCAAAATGCATAGTGACATGATATTCTTGTTTTATTCCAATTCCAATTATTCATAAATCTATCCCATTTGAATTTAGTCTTCATTTTAAAAAAAATGGTCTAAATACAAAAATGCATATAAAAATTAACCATACTTTTAAAATTAGTTTGAAATAAGCTACTAGGTTAACTGACTAAGAAAAAGAAGAAGAAGAAAAATACTACAAAAAACAGGATATAACATCAAATTCTACCAAGCAACTTAACAAAGTCACATAATAATATACACTGTACTTGTACTCCATGAATGGACCTTTTTTTATATGTAACGAGTTGATCAAGTCAGCTCATGAATAATGTCGTGTTTTTCGCTCTCCCTCTTTTCACAACACAGCCCAACTTTCATCATGATAATAATTTTCATCAACATAATATACTTTACTTCCGTATGTAAAATTTATTATTTTTGTCTGTAAAAAATATAAAAAAATAAGGAATAAAACAGAATAAAAAAGCGGAAGGGTGCCAAGTTCAAATCCCACCAATATGCCTATACATATCTAAATAAGTGGAAATGGCAACAGTGTAGAAAAAAGGAGTCAATGGTTTTTACCATTATTTTACATAAAAATAGACGAATGCATTTGCACCATTTATTATTATTATTATTACTACTAGTATTACTACTAGTAGTTTTTTTTATGGTTGCACGTTTTCCTCTTTTAGCATTCAGGAAAATTGAGGACAAGACAGAAGGGGAATGCAAGTGGCTGGTGGTAAAAGTGAACACTTGTGAATGCGTCCTCATACTAACCAAGCGTGAAAGTTGGAAAAAGGGCTAAGTGGTTTTCTAAGAGATTTTTTAATGATATCGTCTCCAAAAAAAGAAAAGTATAAGAAAGATATAAATGTAAAAGGGGAAAAAAATCCTTGGCAATTTTGCAAAAGAAAATAAGAGAATGGGCAAAGTTGCAAGTTGTTGTGTGTGAGGAGGCTTTTCGGATTCTAAAGTGAGTGAGTACAAGTGGCATCATTACTACATCACAAAGCAAGCGCAAATATACATAGCTAGTATTCCGCACAATATACCAAAAAAAAAACTTGCTCACCAACCACTTCTTCCACTTTATTCAATGCAGCGTCTCTTTCCTCTTTTTTTTATTATGCACACAAAAAAAATAAGCATATAGATTTGAATATTATACTTATTATACCTATTTCTCATGTAGCAACCAATAAAAGCAACAACTGATTGTAAACATAAAAGAAGAAAGAATTCCTGCTGTGCTATTGAATAGTTTATAAGGTTTATATAGAGATATAAAATAGCATTCTATATAAGGTTGTTTTTTTAATACAAAATAATGCATTTTTCATACACAAAAATCAATACAAGCTGTATATACCTAAACAGATTTTGTGTTTGTGCTGACGGGAAGAAACATTCTCTAGTTTAATCATATTCTCAAATACATGAGCAGATTTTCTACACCTGCTTTTTTTTTCTAAAAAAAAAGAAAAAATCCGCCTACTCACATTTTGATCATTTGGGAGATTTATAGTATATTATGAAATATACATATATTTTTTTTTATAATAAAAGTTTAGTGTACTTTTTATTGGATGAGTTTTAATCATGTAGTGTCCGTGTTCTCACTCAAAGCAAAGGGTAACAATATATACTCCCATCTATACTTTTTTATACTTGTGATCAACATCAGACTTGTTTCCAAGTAAACTTGATAATAACATAAATTGGAGTAATCATGTCTCTCCCTTTTTTACACATACGCCATAATACTTACATTTAATCCACAATGCATGCTATCATTATTATCATTATTACTTTTTACTTATTTACCACAAAGTTTTTACTGTGTGTTTTTTTTCTACAAAGGAATAGGAAATAACAAGCGATGCATGTGTCTGTGAGTGTGTGTGTATACGCGTGACTGTCCCATTTGTCATTTAAAAGAACAATTTTATAACAAATCCCTACGCCACTAAATTGAGTACCTATAGTCCTGACTGAAAATGTTGCTCTAAGATCACATCATATTATCATTCTGTATAAATAAGTAGCTATTCTTCACAACAAGTGACAAGGGAGGTTTTATAATAATAATAAAACCTTTTTTCTTGCCTCTATCTATTTTTTTGCCATCTTTTCAAGCCATACCCTGCAGACATCATATTACATTTCATACTTTTCCTAGTATTTTTTTCTTTATTTTTTTTGCAGAAAAAAAATATATAATCTGACTGATACGACAACAGTAGCTGCTGATACTACAACAACAACAGTTTCTTTATGTATGACATGGCAAATGAAAGAGAAAATCCCCAACCGTCATGCTCAACCTATATCATATTACAAGATATGATTACGAATGTAACAAGGTATGTGGCACAAACACCATCACAATACCAACAACAACAACAACATCAACAGCAGAGAGGAGCAAAATTCCAGAAACAAGTGTGAAGTGAAAGCTACAGCCACTCACTTTCTTTCACCTTTATAAAATAGAGGATTGTAAGCATAGTACGTGTAAAGTAATAGGGATTTAAGAGTCCAAAATCCTTACCAGACACTCTTAGATCCGTGACTTGCACTACAGAGCAAAACCACAGAAGTACACACAAAAGAATGCAGTAAGTCAACAAACAGAACAGAATACACCAAAGCTTTAAAGCATATCACCAAAAAGCAAGGAAAAAACAACAACAAAAAACCCTGTTCATGTTTGATGATATGTTTTTTTTAGGTATTTGGATGGTAGATATAAATTTTTTATCTCTCTCTCTCTCTCTCTCTCTCTCTCTTTCCTCCCTCTCACTCTTGATTCTACACACTTCACTCATCTTTATTTCCACTGACACATTTCTCAAAAGCAAATGGGCAGTGAAATGGCAGGAGCAGGAGCCAGCCCAAGCTCAGGCGAGACACGCATACACATCCGTCAAGTCAAAGGTGATGGTATATATGTGTGTGGTTTTTTGGTGTGTATGTGTGTGCTGAGGATAAGGTACATGTACAAGATTTCAAAGCATCAAGGGAAATCCAGTTCTGTGGAAAATTGGGAGTGATAAATGCCATAAGTATACATGCTTTTAAAAAACAACAGACACAGCAGTGCGCTCGCAGCATGACACATGCTACTCAAGTCAAATCAGCCTTGTCTCATGGGCTGCTGGCTGACATGACAGGCCTCACTTTAACAGTTTTCAACAATAATAATAGATAACAAATTTATGATGATCGGCATTAATACAAAAACAGAAGGAGCAGATATATATGCTCATTACGCCAATCAATAATGATTACGATGAAAGCGTTTAGATTACTTTTTCTTTACCTTTCATCCTTTCATAATTTTACGTACTAAAAATATAATAAGTCATATATATATCCTTAATTTCCTATTCATTCATTATTGAATAATGTTTCCCGGCAAAATAGTCAAATTGGCCATTCATATTCTACTGTTGATTACTACGAGAGAAAAAGGTAGAATTTTATCAATCCAGTCTTAACATCTTTTATTCTGACAACTCTACAAGTCAACTCAAGCTGGAAAGCAAAAACAAAACTTTTCCTATTGCTAATTAGCTGATTCATTTACAATTAGACTAACACTAACCATAATAATAATAATAATAATAATAATAATAATACTCATTCAAAGATGTCGGCATTCATTTTTGATTTGGATGAATGTAAGCGAAAAAAACTTTCATACATGTCGGATGCTCATCCAAAAAAAAATAATAAGAAGATTGCTAGGTACTTAGTCTGCACTTCATCTTAATAAGAAAAGAATGGGCGCGCATTTCCCATTTCCTCTCCTGCATCAACTCTGAAGTTGAGATTCAAAGTGGGGGAAGAGATAAGAAGGTGCTGATTAAATGACGTATTGGACAGAATCATGGAATCGGAGACATGTCCTTCGAATTCGCCTTTGGCTCGGCTACACATTAGATTAAATTCATAGACACACTATGTACATACCTACTATACTATAATGTACACACTTATGTGGGTATATATTCTTATAACTTAACTACAACTACACACGTCTAACATCATTACCTGCCAATATATGTTATTACTATGCTCATATAATACCTGGCTCAATAGCTAATGCCTGCCCACCTACCTATGCCTGCCTATCTTGCCTACTTCACTTTCATCAGAATAGTTTGTTGAATCTGGGAATACAACGAGAAATGGAAAAAAAGAAGAAAAAAACCATCTATGCGCACCACACACTTGGATTTTTTTTTGTTAAGCTGGATAGATGAAAAGAACTTTTACACAAATACGTATACAATATATACCACTTATCGGGAAACTTGTTCTTCTCAGAAAAAGTTGTCTGGAAACATGTCTCCCTTTTCTCGTCACTATTTTCATGGAATCCTCATTCTCTCTCTAGCTCTTTCGCTCTCTTTCTCTCTGTCATCACTCGGCTTCTTTTACCCAAGCTTTTAACGGAGACTACAGTTTACGAAACAGAGGAACACGCTACTACCACCGCCGCACAGTAATTTATACCTTTATCTCAGCTAGCAAGTCGAGTCGAGTAAGCAATGATAAAAAAACCCAAGGTAAATGAGTGGGTTAACTGTAAGTAAGCCGACGCTAGAAAGTGTGTCTATGGCTTACTTGGATATTTTTTTTTGGATGGATAGATGGGAGTAGGCATAAAGTGTAGCTAACTGAAAAGGAAAAACTATTTTTATTATTATTATTATTATTATTATTATGCTAGCTCTGGGGTAATACTGGGGTTTCTAGTAGAAGAACAGGGCCGTCTTTTTATTGAATAAAAATAGTAAAAAACATAAGAAAAAAGGAACGGTTCAACGGATCCTTTATGTAGGCAATATCAAAGATAGAGAGAGAGAGAGAGTGTGTGTGTGTGTGTTTGTAATATGTAGGCATGTATAATGTGTTTAGTATAGCAACATATTATATAAACTTTGACAGAGCAAACTTATCAACCATAATTCACAGATTAGATGAATCGAGTTGTAAAGCTGTTGAGCACTATGATATCATATGGTATTGCTCTTTATATATTATCTCGGCATAATAGGTATGTATAGTAATGGTAGTAGTAGATGTGGCATGATACTTGGTGATGATGCTCATGACGATCAGGATGATGAGTTTGATGACTACTTTCACTGCTACAGGATGAGGTGGGGTGGTGGGAGGTGGTGATGGTATAGAGCTCTGCACAATGTTATTAAATGCTCAGAACCGAAAGAGGAAGAGAGAGAGAGAGAAGAAGAAAAGGATGGGAGGATGTCAGGAAGACGTGAATAAAATTATGATGGCTCCTGCTGCTACAACTACTACTACTGCTGGAGATTCGATTGCGATTGGATTTCCACTCAAGTCAGTACACCATTGCTAAAAAAACCATTCTACCATATCATATCATATAATCATATGATGATATAAAAGTTCAATGTTCCCATATAAAAAAAAAATTCTGGTATAAATGGTGGTAGTGGTGCTTAGCAACACTCGCACACATACATACATACAAACCAAGTAGCGCCAACTCCTACTATCTTCATGTCATGATCATCCGAGAGTGTCGGTCAAATAAGTGAAGTATAAGGTTTACTTGTGTTACAACACCAGCAGCAGTAGAAACATCAGCAGTAGGGAAGCTGCTCAAATAATTATGGATGGCAGAGAAAAAGCAAATAAATTTCGATTTCGTTCTCCGTTGTCATAATATACAATATCGGACAGAGAGAGAGAGAGAGAGAGAGAGAAGGGAGAAAACTTGGAAAATTGGCTTTTCAAAGAAAGTCACACATTTGCCTTCATCCGATGAAGAAAATGAGGATGATGTTCATATTATTATTATTATGATTATTATTATCCCGTTATAATATCTGCCGCTGCTACTGCTACTGTACTGTTTGAATAGAAAGATGGGATAATGCTAGAGTAGTATAAGGATTGTTCCTACAATATGATCAGCTCATGATGACAAGCTATCATCATCGCCATTATCATCTTTTCAAAGTTTTCAATAACAATCAGTTTTAAGTGGAAATGCTTCAGATTCAAACGTCAGTCCTATCTGTTGTGTAGGTACATGGAGTACTAAGTATAAGACTTGGCATTTCATTCAACAAATGGGATGTTATGGGCAAAAGCTTGGATATTATGCCGAGTATGGTGATGATGATTGATCAAAGTGATGATGGTAGTTCCGGGATAATAATAATGTGTGCTTGCTGACGATAATAATGGAGTGCAAATTGTCTCTTGTAGATGGCGTCGACTCCGTGGCATATCTGCGAGGATTCAAATATGCGATTTTTGCATTTTTTTGAAATTCGAAGATATGCCGGAAAAAAATCGTCAAATTACCATATCTGCGATACTAAAAACCAACATTGCGATAATTAGAATATCAGCTAGAATTCATTTTATTCATATCACTAAGATGTCCCTCAACGAACATCCAAAGAAGCATTTCATACAAAAAAATTATCTAAAAGCAATTGCAAGACTAAAGCTAG
>JAHZNC010002231.1:0-14534 GCA_027744095.1 Zhuqinia jingwanae | reverse complement strand
GAATAACGTAATGACGAAAAGTAGGTCATCAGGATACTAATATGTTACAATAGATGTATATGGTGTTGATCGAAATCATAGTTGCAGCTTATTCTATAGAACATCCAGCGCACCTACAGCGGTTTCATGTCCAAATTACGATCTTTAAAAGTTTAGCGGCTCAAAACATACACAATATTGCGAAGTTGAAGATTTTGTGATGGTAGTTTTTCTCTTTTAGAGAAAAAGAGGGAAAATGCGTTATTGTATGCATGTCCCCAAGAATTATATTTGTGTTTACTTTTTTTCTGCTCAACAACACAAGAATGGACGCTAGTTTATAGTATGATATGAGACAGTAAAAGGAAAAAACAGGATAATTTTTAATTCAATGCTACTTACAAAGAACGTTAAGTCGCCATCGGTCTTCCAGCGCACTTGCCGGAATGTACGGATTGTCTCCGCGGCAATTAAGGATTTTCCCATCGTCTTCAACCGTAGGAATAAGCTGGAGGATACTCCTTGTGATATTTTTATCTTCACTTGGAGTCTAAAATATGAAATGAAGTAAACAACAAAATTATAAATCAAAAGCAGCTGTTAAGAGAGATATGAAATTCTCGCAAAAATATTATCAACAAAGAAAAAGCAGCACAAAAATCCATTGACTGATGTTAGTCATGTGTGCAAAATGGGATTTTCCATATAAAATAAGTATTTATTTTTTAAAAAATCTCTTACAATTGAGGGAAGTTCGAAAATTTGCCGGCCGTTTTTCCACCAAGTGTTTACCGCTGTAGGACGTGATCCCACTGTAATACATTCAATGTCATATCTTCTCTCTGCCAACAGGAAGCTATCCTTTGTGGTGATGGTCGTTAGAAGTGGTTTCACTGTAAATCAAAACAAAGCATTATTTACTATAAAATACATACGTATAGGTATAATATTTAATCATTTCAAAGGATTAAGGAAAAATTATACGTAAGTTGAAAGTCACTTTCTCCCTCGCTGTATGATTAATGAAGTAAGCATACAACAAAAGAAAATTTGTGAGGATATTATGAGGATGAGGCCAGCGGAATGAAAAGTTAAATTAAATAATGGTTTTGTGCTATAGTCTACGCTTTGATCATAATAATAATATATATAAAGTTGAAAACGGGTTTGACGAATGATGTTAATAATAATGATACTGTTAATAATATTCTCGAAGCTTATGTTTCATTATAATAGTTATTATAAAATTCCGCTAGTAAACAAATCATGAGAGAGAAAGAGAGAGTTAGTAGTCAAAAGTAGAAACCCCATCTCTAATCCTCTGCAAATACAAATAAGTGTATTAGGTCATCAAGGCATATGTAAGTAGATTTGTTTGTTTCTCTGAGATAACAACAAAGCGCTTGAATCATTAGAATGTGACAATACTATGCCATTTCAATCGTGTGTTTTAGGTGGACTCTGATGATAAGTGATGAATGTGACCAGTTTGTGCATAAATACATATAAGCATAATAGTGCATACCTACATATATACACAATCAATTTTATAGAAAGCGTAATACGTAGAATGAATAATAATGTTACATTATATAAAATGATACTTCATCTAGTGAAATGAATAGTTCCGAAATGTATTAAGGTAGCAACACTCTGAATCTCGTGAGTACAGAGAATCCCTCATCCAACGACAACAATGCAGTGGAAAACCTGCAAAATTCTGGATTATATATGTAGTAGTAGTAGAAGTGGTAGACTCCACAACAGACTTCTTATCTTTGTAACATCCCAATTTCCCANCATCCAACGACAACAATGCAGTGGAAAACCTGCAAAATTCTGGATTATATATGTAGTAGTAGTAGAAGTGGTAGACTCCACAACAGACTTCTTATCTTTGTAACATCCCAATTTCCCAAAAGAGGCAACTTCAGGGACTCTGAGATGGATAAAAAGGAATAGAGCGTCTGGCTCTTTCTCTGCATCGTCTACTTTGTATGAGATGGGGTGTGTGCATTTAAAGAGGAAAAGCCAGAGGGTTTGTTTTGTGAGACGAAGTAAAAAAAATTGTTGGGAGCTACATACATGCATACATACAAACAAATACTACAGAATATAGTATGCACGAGGAGTTGTAGTAGTTATAGTAGTAGTAATGCTGACTTGAAAGCATTAAAAATGACGGTCACTAACGTACCTTTCTTTCACCTGAGGACTTTCCCTTGAGATTAGGATTTTTTTTACACACAAAAAAAGGAAACAAAAAAAGTGACACTACATTCACACAACAAAATAAAAGCTCTCTCTTTCTTCTGTGTTAGGTTGTGAGTTGGTAAAAAAAATGAAAAGAGAAGAAAATAACATACACAACATCCACATCCCTTAATACCTTCCGTATTTAGGTACATGAAGAGAGAGAGAGAATTTAGGTTTCCTCTTGCAACCTCACATCATTTTGTGTGCACGCATGGAATGTCAGTTATGCACAAATAAAGAAATGTACTTTTGCCTTGCCGCTTGACTTGACTTGACTTTTTGGCTCTATCTTAAAAGAAAAAAAACTACAAGAGAAGAGAAAAGCTGAACGAGAGAGAAGGAGAGTAACAGATCATAATCCCTCAGCAATATTATATTATGTAAGGGAAAAAAGCTTAGTCTATGAAATGAAGCATGTGCACAAAGTACACACACACACATGCTCTCGCAAAATATATGTCGCTTTTTATTCTTCATGCCTCCTTGCTTTTATTCCTCATGTTTATCCTCGGAAAACTAGGTAGTGAAAATATAGAAAGCATCTTTTAAAAAATGTATCTATTCCCAAATGACAAGGATTTCCCTAACGATTTTCTCCAAAAAAAAAACGAATGAAACACACAACACACAGCAGTTAGGTATGTATGTAGTATGTGTAGCATTTTACTATTTGTTTTTTTTCTTTCAACTAAACTCAACCTTGGAACTATTGGAACTATGTGGAACATACAACACGCCAGCAAAAAAGCAACAGCAGAGCAGCATGTAACAAACATAAAATTATTTTAAATGTAGTTTGTTATTTGATGCGTAGTAGGTAGGTGTACGGTGCAAGTGAAAGTATTTATTTTAATATAACTTAATATGGGAAAACGCTTAGTATAATGAGCAATAATACAGTGAGTATGCATGATTATCTAAAACTGTGCTTTTCTGGTGTGTTATTTCTAATAAAATTTCATAAATAAGCGTTTGATTTACAGAAATGGACCGAATTTGACAGTTGATTCCTAAATTCTAGCTAATCTGTCTACAAAGTTATGATGCTGTTGAAATTACACCGCAAGTATTTTATTTTAAAAAAGGTAGCATGATAACATATTTGGAAATAAATCTACAGTAAGCAACTCTTAAATAAACAAAGTTGTAGGACTTGCAAGGCCGAGTCCTGCCCTACCTAAACATAAAAATACCAATAGCGATCTTAGCGTCAAAGTAAATATGTAAATATCCATATTTACTCAGGTACGAATGCATGGATCTATAGATATTATACCTATATTATACCTACATCGAAATGAGTTCTATGAAATGAGACAGTCATTTAGTAAAAAAAATATAATCTCCGTCTATATACATAACTGGCATATTAAAATATCAGCAGGGTTTAGTACAACAAATACGTTGGGACAAGTTAATGGCTTTTTATAAAACGCATTTTCCTCTATGATTTTTGACATATTTTTTTTTTGGCAAAGTCAGTAGTTGGAAATGAGGATGTATATATATACCTACGATGTAAGAATTCCTGAAGAAAGTAAAAACGCACAATACAACTTTTTAAATGGATTTTGTCGTCGGCAGGCATATGGCAGCAGATGAAAATGTTCTGCCATATACTAAACGAATAATGACATGACATGGTTAATAGCCTGAAAGTGTCAAGATTGCAAGAAAAAAAGTACCTTTAGTACCACTACTACTACTACCGCTCATTTCGGAAGACTTTAGACACACACCGTAATGCATTTTTGCTTCCTTAACATCATCCTCATCGTCCTCATCGTCCCAATATATTAGGGCTTTTACAAGGTTTGCTTACATATTATTATTATTATTATTATTATAACGGTAGCGTTAAACGGGTTACATAATATACAAGATTTTTTTTATAACAACGTGTTATAAAAAATAAGGGTGGTAATAATAATATACCATACTACACATTGCGTACACATACTTAGTACATGGCTCAGTAACAGTCACTCCAGTTTACTGTCAACTTTCTTCCGCTCCACATAACCAGATGAAACAACCCACTTTACGGAATATAGAGTTACAGAATGCCGTCTCAGATTGCAAATTTAGTGCCAAAAAAAGTGCAGATATGTATAGGACATGTATAACGAAAAAAGTGAAAGTGTGTGTGTGTGGATTGAGCTACTTTTTATACTTCTGTATGTACCCCGTCCGTATATATCTGAATGTGACCTCGCATGTGTGATCACTGATCACGATAAAAAATAATGTTGTTCATTTGAACAAACCAAATTTTAATTTATCATTACTCAACAGCCTTGTTTTTCACACTTTACTACTTAGTTACTCCGCTTTTAACCAGTTTATTATTTTTTTACTAAAAAATGTAATTTTTTCAGAAATTACCAAAGATAAACATAAGTTATAAGACTTTACTACAGCCTATTAAACATGACCTTGGACGGGAAAATACCATCGCAAAATATAACATATTTCTTCGCTCCGTTTCCCAGAAAATTAGAATTCAATGTCATGTCCAACTTTTTCAGACATCATAAAACTTTGGGGAAAAGACAAGTGTGTGTCTGAGATTGCTTTTCATTTCATTTTTATTAAAAAGAAAATATAAAAAATCACTTCAGTTCTTACGAAACTTATAATATATTATTATATTACATTAAAAACGAGCACGAAATTGTACAAACAGACGCGCATCCAAAGAAGATGAAATGTCAAAAGTTATTACTGTGTAGTATTGGGTAGTATACCTAGTTATATGGCCCAAATGCACTTGATATGATTGATCAAAAGGCTCCAAATTGATTTTGACTTGGTGGTGAAAAATCAATCTTATTCAATAGAAGGACATGCATATGGTCTGGTGTGATTATGTCAGATATCATGAAAGCGCAACCAAAAAAATACTGCACTCTCTCTTTTTCTCCACAAACAACACAAACAAACACAAACAAACTTTGCAGAAAAAAGACCACCAAAAAAGGACAAACATAAAAGGATGAAGGAGTGTGTGTGTGTGTGTGTGTGTGTGTGTGCAAGAAAGTGATAAAGCTCCCTAGCCACTACAAAGAACGCCTGTCTGTTACAAAATCACTGATGATGACAATTAGATTTCCCAGGAGGAAATCATCATGATGATGGTACTATTGCAGCCTTCACGCTGAATATATGTTGTGACCGAGTATACTTTCACCATCACCATCACCATCACCACCACTACATCATTGTCAATAAAGATGAGTTGTATCTCTGTACCAATGTTTGATATGTGTATGGCTGACCGCATCCTCATTGTAGTACTATACTTGACTTGTTAACTTGAAATCAGGCTGAGAGCCAAAAAAAAGTTTCAGTGAAGCCGGGAAAGTGACAAACTTTTGATGTATTGATATATTATGTATGTCTATATACTTAACTTATATATTTCTTAGTAAAAAACACAGAAAATAATAATAATAATAATAATGAATTGGTTCATTTGTGTGAGTTTTCCTGTTGTACTTACAATAGAGATTCACCATGACCTTGGTTGAAGGAGGCAGAGCTTGATTTGTATTGGATGCTTGGCAGACAAACTCAGCACCGAGATGATGTCGAGTAAGACGTGGAAAGACTAAACGATTCACTAATATCCCGTCGTTTCGCTCTAGATAATCTCCATCAATCATATTGTTCTCTAGCCACCACTGGAGTCTCGGCTTTGGACGACCTGCAAAACAAAATCACAAGATAAGAAACAACCCAATCAAAAAATATTTATGAGAAAACAAAGTTAACAATTGTATCTTTACGAAGGTCATATTATCGATTAGTACAACCGCTAATTGATGTATAAAAAAACATTGAAAAGCTGCAACTGCAACAACAACCAACAGCCTATCATATACTTTTGCAAGTATTGAAATATATATTTTTTTTATTCCTGGACAACCATATGGTGCTTTTCCCACATTTAATTTTTTCGCGGAAAGGGAGCATAAAAAATCTTCTCAGTATGTCTATTTCATATTTTTCATTAATATAAAGGGTTATTTTTAGAATTTATAGTAAATTTGTTCACAATGTATCGACTGATTGCGAGTTCTCAAGGGCCCAGGGAAAAGAGGAAATTAAAAAGGATGAAGTTTAAATTAGATTACAGTTTGTCATTTTCCTGCATCGCAATATATACATATTCCGCTAAAAAAGATTCATTGTCAATCACTAAATTTGGAAATTTATCACAATAATAAAATTATGAACAATTTTTTTTTTTAAATCAACTTTTTTACGTAAATGTAAATGTCAAAATGTCAACTTATAACTAAAATGAGACCTTTCCTGTTTTTATAACTTTTTTTGTCTTTTTCAACTTTTTCCATTTTATTTTATTTTTTTGTACTGTAATACCTATCATCACATGTACACAAACTCAAGTTGCGACTATAATGTTTTCCGTTGTAATTTATTATGTGCATATAAAAGTAAAGACCGAAAACAGGAAAAAGTCAAAGGTAGAGAAGAACATTTCTGCTAAAAAACGAAAGCGGAATGAAACTGCAAAAGTTCTTGATGAGCCCACACACACACACACAACGGAAAAAAACAAAACATAAAGTTGTCACTGTGACTGCACCACGCAAACACACAAACAAACATGCATTTTAGTAAACATGGAATTTACTACTTTGCTGTGTGTGTGTGTGTGTGTGTGTAGGTGTATAGTAGGTGGCTATATTATGGTTGGTGGTGGTAGGTGGTTTTTTTTTCTTTGGTAGTTCTCAAATTACATTGTGTAATGGTTCTTATTGCTTTCTACCCATTTCCGTGAAGTCTCATTTGACACGACCAACGATTTCTTTTCCCTTTTCCCAAAACTTTTTTTCTCTCTCGTTCTAACGTTTCCTTTTTCCTGTCACCAAGAGAAATCCTAGCTTGTCATCCTGTCAAATTACTTTTCTCACTAATGTGGTGGTAGTGGCGGTGGTACAATATATATATATATTCGCATGAGACTGGAGACGACTAATACTACTTGTCGCTGTCTATTTGTTTACGGGAAAAGTAAATGGTTTTTTTGGTTGGTTGGTTTAATAATGAGACTAGTCATATCATCTTCTTCCTTTTCTTGCTCACAGTCATCGTAATAAGTTTAATAGTGAAAAGTCAAATGCGATGCGGCTAGTGGATTATCATGTGGCACAGGTTATAATGCAGAATAAAAAAGAGTCTTTGCACAGCCTACGCTACATGTCAGCTTATATAATTATAACTATATAGGTATTCATGGGAAGGAAATTTAAAAACAGAAATGCTACGTCGTCGATGAAGGTCATTCTTCATATGTGCCGTACCGAAAGGAATCGGGAACACTAACAATCCGTATATAGTTTTAACAAATTACATATATACATATTGGCTGTGTACTCAGATGTACGAACAATTTAGTAAATCCTTGATTATATTCCTATTTTCTTAAGGTACAAATTGGTGTTGCAATTGCAGTGGTTGCAATAGTAATACATAATAAGAGAATGAAATAACAATTTGACTTACCTCCTGACACTTCACAAGTAAGAATAAGGTCACTACCCTCATTAAATGGACCTACATGTTTCATCGTTACCATCCCATTGGTATCATATATCACAGGTTGCTCTGGAGGCACTGAAAACAGAAAATAAAATAGCACTTTTAGATATATCATCAATATTAACAGAGTTTGTAATGTAGTATGTTCTTATTCAAAGGGGTTTAACAAATCTACGTAATAGAGAGTTGTGTGAAATTGATGTATGAAATGATACGAGCGTGAAAATTATACTCATATATATTGTGCAAATAAATATTGGGAATTTGGGCGTATCATTTTCGTGGTAAAGAAATTTAAATATTAAATACCTCTGCTTACAAAAAATTTAGTTGGTCTATGAATTCATATTAAATGCACTGAGCCGCCAGAAGAACACGTTCCCATCTTCCTGCATAAATGTATATCATTGCGTAATACGACGCGTAACCTTTAGCTTCTGGAACTGTATTATTGACCTTTGTATTTGGACTAATCTGTCATCCTCCATGAAAGTATATGGTTATCTATTCGGACTAGCACACGTGTTGTGTCAGCTACCAACATTGAAATAAAGTTGTGTTTACATCGTTCACAGTTTTACTTTCATGCAATCATGGCATTGTTCTTTAAAACAATAAGAATAGCGGGACGGATACGACATACATGACACAATGATTGTAAAATGTACTCTTTCAGCAAGATAGAAAATACAAAGCGAGAAAATAACTTGCAAAATTCTCTGCTGACTAGTTGCGTAACAATAAAATTCCTGTGTCTATGTAGTTTGATTTATATCCTTATGCAATTATTGTATAACCGTCAAACTTTACAAAATCAGTAGCTATTCAATTCGCAATTCTACCACACACAAAAAAAAGTTTACAAGAACTTATTTGACTTCACAAAATGATCAAGGAATGAAACGCAAGAATGAAAAGCCATATATATCAGCCCACATGTAATCATCCAATTTCATGTCTATGAAAAGGTATTACATAATACTAAATCTAACTACATGTATTATCACTTGGTAATATAAATACACTCAAGTTACAAGTTTTGAGTACAGAAACGTCTCGATTTTCAAAAGAAGCCGTTTTATTGGAAAACACAAGTGTATGTAGTTAGTTGTAGTATGCATAATAAGATGATGATGATGATGATGATGACGGCAAAGTTTGTTTTTTAAATTAAATTTCGTGTAAACCAAAAAAAAACATTTATTTTATGTTTGCAAAGTAGTGTAATAATCAAATTCTTACGTCTTTAGAAACCTTACTTGAAATGTATACATTCATCACTTTTTGCAGTTTTGAGTTAATAATACAAGTTTCGAAAATGGAGTTTGGAAAGTTTACGTTCCATAAAATGAAATCAACTCAAGTTACAGATACATATAAACAAAGTGATACTCTAAAAAATATCTTTCACCTACACTTTCTAATTTTATTTTCTACACGGGACCAACTTAGAACATTACTTTGTGGGGAATTTTGACGTCGAAAATTAAACTATTTTTAAGTTATCAATAACGATAGTGGTGATAGGAAACCGGAAATGTTTATGACTGATTACGGTCACATTATCGGAAATTAATTCCCGCAATGCAAAAATTCCAAATTTTTCCCAATGAATTGGTTTGATTTATCCATATAATAATAATATCGTTTCTTACGGTATATGGAAACTGGAATTGTACGAGTTGATATATGATATAGTATGAGTTTCGTATTTTTCGCAATGATAAATGAAAAGTTTCTCCGAAGGAAAAGTGTTTTAACTTTATATTTTTCCAGGATTTCTTAATTTTCATAAACCAGATTCCCATTTTTTTGCATAAATATATATTTTCCATATAAAAAAGACAACAATATTAATTTTGTCTCATACACAATTTTCTCATTCTTTCTTGTCAGATACCTCGCTGATTGTGAAAAATGTGTGGGAGAAAGCAAAGAAGTTTCACATAATATGCAGTTTGTACGTAACTACAAAATGACTTGAGTGACAAACAGTAGTCTCACAAGACTTGATTAAGTTTTTTTTCTTCCTTTAAAAAAAAGAAGCTTAAAGAAAAACTTCAGCAGCAGGAGTAGTAGCAGAAGGTCAAAAAAGAATGTATACTATAGAAGCACATAAATATTAATGAACTTTTTAGTCACTACTTTTTTCGGCTGGATACAAAACATACATATGTATGAGTTTCATAAACAATTTGAGATGACAAAACATGAAACAGTTTATAAAATATATTCGATTTTGCTATAAAAAAAGTAAGTCAAGTTAATATGGAAAATATGTGCCGAGCAATTTAGTTACAACTTCTTTTGGTGAAGCTCGCTTAACTCACTCCGTCAGCTCAGCTCACCTTGAAACAATTCATTTCCGTTTTAACATAAGCAATCAAAAATGCTAAGCATTTCACGGATATACCTAAACTGATTTCCATATTCCTGCTAAAAAAACATGAAATGAAATGACTAACAACGCACCAAGTAAAGTAAACTAAAAGTCGTGTACAGGTAAAAGGTTTTGAGGTACAATATTGTGATATACATGATTGCTTATTTTGGCAAGAATGACAATACCTACTTGTGTGCATGTGTGTATGAGTACAAGTATGCTTACGGTACATTTTACAAGGACGCGCGTGTGTAGGTATATCAAGAACGTGCACACCAGATTAATATCTCTGTCAAGCGTACGCGTAGCAGTCCTTACTCACGAGTTATATTAATTTTGCGTGTACACCTTTGTGAACATTATTAGGTGTTTCTAGTATGTGTGTATATGTGTGTATATGGTAGTGCAAGCACTTAGATTAACTGCTATGGCACTACCATAAAGGTTCAAGGTGAAAAGGCACACAAGGATATTTTACGAAACAATGACTTTTCCCTTTAGAAAGCCCAGGCGAACACCCCAGAAATTCCCAAACGAATTTATACATGTTTCCGTCATGCGTAGCTCATAATATTAATAGTAATATGTGTTTTATTGTACATTTGTTTATTTGCACTGTCATATCAAATGAAAATCGCAAAACAGCGCCGTATGCATTTTATATTATCCTACCAAGAAGAAAACCCATTTGTGAGCCGTTGTATAGAGTAGCTCAAAAAAAAGGAAGCTAACCACAACATGAACACAAGTCAAATATTACTTTTTTCACGTAATCCCTCCAAGGAATTTGCCTAAAACTGTTTACCTGATTCCTCCTTTTACTTTCTCTCTCAAAACAGAGTAATTTTATATGACTTTGTGTAAAAAATGTGAAAACGAAAAAGCTGCTGTGGGTCGAACTAAACACACACACACACAAAAATACTTTTATAATGAAAGTTTGGATTTGATTTTGGCGAAAACATATTTATTATTCCTATGAAACAAGAGATAAAATTGCTAGGATGTCTTTCTACCTTCATCTCGTTTATTTCTGGACTTACTTGAAGAGTTACGAAGAACTAGCGCAACATGGGGCAATTCAAACCTCTATCAAAGCGAAGATTCATAGCAACAGTATTGAATTAAGCGGCATGGTGTATATACAAAAATACATTTTTTGTACGTTTTAAAGGATTGAGAATTTTTTTAATTTTTTTAAAAACTTTCTATTCAAAGTTTTTTATCTAGTATTTTTTTAAACCTGTTATAATGTATACCTATAAACATATGGCTGAAACTCGTTTTCTTTTGATGAATCCGCTCAAGAATACATGAGAAAACGTGATGCGGTAAAAAAACCGTTTTGTAAAACAATAGCAAAATGTGTTTCTTGTACCCACACCATGATCCTTTTGTACTTTTAACTGGATTGTATGATGAGAAGAGCGATGATGGTGATGATAATAATGATAATAATGTAAGTTTTACATGTACAGCAGCAGTCAAACTAGAATGCATGTATTAGGTTTTTAAAATACTTTTTTGCAAAAAAAAAATTAAGAAAATACAAAATAGAACACTTTGTTCTTTTCTTTTAATTCCTTTTTTTGCAACATCTGCATTTTCCTAACTCACTTTGCAGAAAAACTTTATTTATTTTTCTCACACACACACACACACACACACACACACAAACATACACACAGCTTCTTTCTCTGCAATACGAAAAAAACAAGTTGTGAGTATAGAGATGAGTGTTGTTATTCTGTAATATATTTTTTTCTGTTGTATGTGTGTATCATCATGATCATGATCATGTATTTTAATGCTGCTGGGATATTGTGTGCAGTTTGTTTCAAACTTTTTTTGGTTATTTTTAGAGCAAGTGAGCTGAAACTCTATTTGCCTTGTAATGTGCCGGTGGTAATGGCATGGCATATCTCACACAGCAGTAGCAGCAACAGCAGCAGCAAACCACACTGTATCACATCCAAAATTGGAGGAAGAATGAAAAGGAAGAAGGAAAATAGGACATGATATCATAATATACATGTATTATTGTTATACTGTCACGCAAATCTGATATACCTACATGTTATATGATGATGTCTAGTTTTGCTTTACTTTGACCTGACAAAATGTTACGTAATAAGGGACTCATAATAACCTCCCAGGCAAAATGGGAGAAACGAAACGGGAGAGAGCTTGAATGAAAAATAAAACTTTTTCTTTTCCTTTCCCGTCGTCGTCGTCATAAGAAAAAGTTTTTGGAATGAGTGTGAGAACAAAAGTAAATAAAAGTTTTAACATTGAACCTACTTATAATAGACGTTATGTATATAACACTCATTTAATAATAAGTGTGTGTATTTAACATTAAATGTAGGTTATATACGTATATAGTTTAGGCTAATTTATACGAGAAGATATATGTATCTAAAGCTGCTGCTGCTGTGATGTGATGGTGGCACAGATAGCGGCGGTGAGCTGGCGAGTCAAATTTCCTTCTCTTCTTTTTTTTCTAGCTTGCATCTGTGTTTCAAGTTCCTGCTGCTGTTTGAGTGTGTGTTGTGCTTTCTCCTTTCATTTTCATATTGAGATGATGATCATGATCATGACTATTTCAAGCTGTGTAGCGTAGGTAGACATATATGTTACGACGGAAAATGGAAGAAGAAAAAGCCCTTTAAGGTACACAAATAAATTGTGTGTATATAGCGTTGTTATCCATGCTTGTCTGGCTTGAAGCTGTCTGTGTGTGCCAGGCAAGCAGTTTGTGAAAAAAAGAAAAGGTCACGAAAACTACAACGGTACAAGTTCTATAGACAGAACTGTTTTCTTTTCTCGAAAAATATTATGTTATTTTTTTCATTGTGTGAGTGTGTCTGAGTGTCGCAGAGAGTACCTCAACTTTTGGTCTGATTGTGAATCTGACTTGGTCATACACATGCCACCTCATTGTTTCACAAACAAACGAGTTATGTAAACAGGGAGAGAGATATTGACATTGCTAGGTTACGGATGAAGAAAACGCGTAGAAATGTATAACAAAATATATTATTATGATTATTATAGTGTTTGGCATGTAAAATAAATGCTGCGATTATGGTGGTATCGATTGTGCGTGTTTGTTCTTTTACTCTAGTTCATATTAATAGAAAATAAAGCAAACCTAATTGCATTGAATTTCTTGCAAAAAAATAGAAAGGAAACAAGTTGTAGACATTTTGTATTCAACGTTATTGGTCGTAAATGTGTGAAATTGGCAAATTCAGGTCATCGACATAAAAATGGATATGTTTATATCAAAAACACGAATGCTCTATATACACTTCTCATGCTCACTTTTTTCCAACTTATTTTTTTCCGTGCATTTTTTCTTGATGTATGCTAATTGATGTGCTAATTTATTGCTTTTTCTTCTTCCTTTTTTCCAAAACAGGACATGATATGTACAACAATTTTGCCAGTTTATTTCCTAGTGTTCCCATCTTATTATGCAATAAAAATAATATCCCATCGAGTTATAATCAATGATGCAATAAATGAAAGGAATTAGGCATAAAACATTTCAAAACTTCAAGAAAGTCTTACTATGCCGGTACTTATTATGTTTTATGGGGCATAATAAACATGCATATAGACACATGTATAAATATGCATGGGTACATGACAATGAGAAAACTCGGGAATTAAAATTATCGGGAGAAATCGGGACTAGTCACATATAATAGGTGCCTATTACGTTTATGTAATAGGTGTGTATAATATGCCTCAACACAAAAGATAATGATCTATTGTCATAAAAGTAATAGTTTGTTTTGTACCAGCAGAAGCGCAGATGGATAGTAATTATGGTGTAGTTTTCAAAGAGAAGCAGAAAAAAAGAGTGATCAATTTTCTGTGTCGATGCGTCTTTTACGGCATCATCATCATCTTCTCTCTTCCCTTTCCCTTTCGTTTTCCCCATTTTCCTTACCAGGAAACAATAATAATCTCTCAAGCTTTATTTGTTCAACCATTTCCTTGTTAAAAAAAAGATGACGTGACCTACATTACATTATTATCATTACGTGTGTTGCTATAGTTGATGAAAATGAAAGAACATATCATCATCATCTCACAACAACAACAACTCACCATCACTATCACCACCACCCGAACAAAAGGGAGAGGAGACCTAATGCTACTACTATTACTAGGAAGATATAGGGAGGCGAGATTAAATACGTGGTATCCAAGCTCAAATAAACCCATGTAAGGCAGTAAGTTATGGCCTTCGTACTACAATTAACTAATTGTGATTTAAAAATGTCATATTCGATCTCAGCATGTCAGATTACATACATGTACCAATTTTGATCGC
>JAHZNC010002230.1:0-29546 GCA_027744095.1 Zhuqinia jingwanae | reverse complement strand
TATTTTGTTACCAAAAGTGTCTGTATGAAAAAATGAGAGACAGTGTTGTGTTCTACATATTACTACAAATTGCATTGCATTTTTTTTAAACGTGCAAGTGCAAAAATGCATGCATAATCCATAAAAAAAGACAACTTTATATTTTGAATCTCATGGAGTGTGAAGTAGTAGCAAGTAGAAGCAGCGTCTTAAAAAAGATCGTGATGAAATTGAATTTGGTATTATTACCCATTATTGTTATTGTTGTTATAAATTATTATTACTATTATTTTTTTTCCTTTCTTAGCGTGCCACTTCGTGTCAAGAGTAAATTTTTCAAGGCGACTAGTTAGTAGCAGTGTCTGTGTCCGTCCGACAAATTTAGATTTATTTGTAACATCTTTTTGTTGGCAGTGTAGGGTTTACGCATCTTGCACTTCTCATATATGTATGTACAATCCATGTATATTGGTGTATTGTGTGAGTGCTAAAAAAATATTTCATTGTCGTTTCGTCAGCAGACAAGAAATTACTATACTGCTGTGTTTGTCGTGCACTTGCAATTAATCATGAGACCTGAATTTTCCAAGTGGAGAATCATAATGCATCATCATAACAGCAACTGCAAATCTGACAAGTACTATGACATTCAAAATTGACGATTTAATGAGTGCAAGTTTTATATATAGTGCAGTACAACTCTGGTAGCAGTATATACACAGCAGTAATTAGCAAAATTTAAGAAAGAAAAACGAAGGATTTCCTTATAAAGTACTGTTATTTATGAAAAACATCATTAAAAAATAAAAATAAAAGTTACGCTTGATTTTAGTAATGTTTGAACGACCTTATTTTTAGTTCTGCCCATTTGACGGACGTCTGCCTGCAAGATGTGTACGAGATTTCTTCATTTGATCTGTAGCTTGAAATTTTGTTGTCAATACTAAAAACGACGAAAAGAGACAACAATGAAATCAAAATATTAAATTATTCTATTCCACTGTTGTTACTGATACACATAACTCAAGAAACGCATCTTGTATCTTTATCTCTACACCTTTTTTTTGTATGAGACCCACACGCATGAAACCAAACCACTTTTGCATCTTGTGTGTAGTGTAGTAATAAAATAATCACCATGATGATGATCATGATGACATGAATATGACCAAAAATTACATGACCAAGAAGGAGTATGGCACGGGACAGTTAAAACGCGACAAGCCAGTTTGATGCTATTTTTGTACATCATTTGCATTCTCAATTGTAATGCATATCATATCATAATCACCATCATCATCATCAAGAAATTGCATTGATGCGATGATTGTAAGGGACTTTTGGCTGTACAATAATTTTGCTTCCTTTGATGGACTAATTTGCTGTGACTCCTCTATACACATTTACATACATGTGAATTGTATGATACCACTACGACTTCACTCGCACTACAAATTAAATGCCACTGATACTACTAATTATTGAGGTATATATACGGTAAATATGTAGGTCTCACACACTTCATATTACTTTGTATAAGTGAAAGTATGCATGTGTATACGTCAATAATATGCTGCAGGGATGCCAAGAAAAAAGAATTGAATACCATTTCAATTATAAGCTATAAAAATACCCTTACGGTGGTGGTGGCGGTGTTGATGTACAAGGGAATTTGGATAAGTAGCATAAAATACATGCATATAATATTATTCGACATGACATGACTTGACACAAGGCGATACAATAATGCATGCAACTTGAAAATCTTGTGAAATATACAATTTTGGATCAATTTATACCTACAAAAAAAATGGTGAAGTCAACATGCATCTTGATTATAAATACATTGGAATTTATGTAGTATGAATTTTTACACTTTTGTGCTGTTTTGAAATAACATTGCGTTTTTTCGGCGCATGTCAAAATACAATAACGTGTCAAAAAAATATGTATATATTTTTACTGACATTTTGTGGTATTTTCTTCACATTATTTATGTAAATCTATTCTCTTATAAACCGCTCTAGCGATGACATAGATTAGCACACACACACACGGGCATATGAGATAGGTATAAGCAGCTACATTACGTTTTATACTTAAATGTTCATGTCCTTCTTCGCACATAATGCATGGTTTAAGATTTTTATCTTTTTGAACGACGATGATAAATCATTTAAAGCACCGTTTTTTTCTTTTCCTTTTTCCTCACACACATCTCTATTAATCCAACAACAATATTATGCAGCAGTAGTATAATAATGTATACCATTTCCATAATAAAATGTTATGCTAAAAAATGTGTGAGTGTGTGTGTGTCTGGTGTGTTATGTTGAAAAGGTTCCTTTTTTTGGCAGCATACAAAATTTCAAGGGTGTTCACACCGATCCCATAATAATATTTTAATGCAAAAAAGAATAAAATGTTTCACAGGAAAAGACGTGGTTTCTTGCCATTTTTCCTAATATTATCATATCATCATAATAATATTTCGTTGCGTAGTATAGTCACTAGGTATGTTATTGTGTGTGTGTGTGTGTGTAATGCTCTTTTTATTATATTTTGCTATTGTCATCCTTTTAAAATGCTGCATACTAGATCATCGTTATCATCATCATCATCATCATCACTGTCATTTGAATTCATCATCTCGTCATCACCATCACTGTACCTTGTACACTGATGCTGCTGCTGATGCACATCATTTCAAAATTACACAGATTGTTAACAACCGAAGAAATCCCAAAAAATTGCGGTAAATCGTTGTTATGCATGCATTCACTCACATGAAAAAATGGTCTTTACTCTGCTGCTTCTCCGTCTACTACAACCTGACGCATTTAGGTATCTACCTACTTACCTTATGATGATGATGATGATGACCAGTTCACACTATTATTATTTATTATTACACTCTCCTCCACAAAATATTTCCTGAATAAAAATTATAATATAAGCTTATTTTAAAAGTTGCATTGTCATTTTACCTATCACTCAAAAAATACACATGTACTATACCCGATTTTTTTTATTTTGAAAGAAGACGATGATGATGGGATGAGAAAACCATATGATTGTAATAATAGCTCCTTTTTTACTACTATATACTCCTGTAATAATGGTAATTGTGAGTCGTAATGGAAGTTTCAACGTAATTCTTTTTAAAAGGAACCATTTTATTTAATTTTCCTGCAGACAGTTATGTAAGAAGATAATATGTCATTTTCCTGGAATGCTGACAACAAACTGCATACCTGTTTAAAAATAATAATAAAAGGAATTGCATACCTATTTCTCCGCTTCTATCATCATCCATACAGTTCAGTGGGTACATATTATATGCATGTACCCTTACGCATAATTATAATTGGCAAAAATCCCTTTAAAAGGATACCTCATTATTATTATGTATTTGCAAAGAGTTTGTTACTACTTTCATGGTATTTTTAAAAACACATATTGTTCTATACTCAAATAGTACCACAAATATTACTACATACGCTTGCAAGAGAATTTTTTTATTCTTTTACATAAAAATACAATAAAAAAGACCGCCTCCATAAATGCGTTACGCACCATTATGTTTCGAAGCGATGACGATGATAATGATGATCATCATCGTCTTCATTTATATTGGTCATGTCAATAACACTGATTTTTTCCCCTTCTTCCCATCTCTCTTCCTCGTTCTATTCTGACTCTGAAAGGAAAAGCTTTTTGACAAAATTCCAAAGAAAAAATAGCTAATACACACGCCATTAGCAAAGCACGTTCATAAATTTAAAGGCCGTCAAATAAGAATAATGGCTAATTTGGCTCCAATGAAGTCACAAGTATACACGATGAAGTCTTATAATAATAATAATACATCTTCTTGGGTTGCAATACATACCTACATACATACCTTTTACACATACTATGCGTGCTTTTGTGAGGGCTCTCACTATAAAGATGACGCACATATTGTGTAAAAGAACACAAAGAAAAAGTAGTAGTACCGTGTGTGGTGGTGGTGGTGTTGCTTATATGTATGTACGCATTTTCTCTTCTTCTCCTGATGTCGGTTCAAAAGCCATAATTAGTGTACATATTGTTTTTTTATATGCCTGTAATCTTTTTTTTAAAGAATAATATGCCTTGTCTCGTCCAATCTTCATCAAATCATACTTACATAAAAATATATATAACCATAGTACACATTTTATATACACAGCTCTTGTATTTCTGCTATATACCCAAAAAAAAAGTGCGTACCTACTTGTTGTGCACATGCCAATGTCTTTTATAAAAAAATTTTTCGCCCTTCCCAAGAATTTTGTCGTAGAAATAGTAGTAGTTGATGTAGTAGTAGTAGTAATCCGTGACATTGCACTTACAAGAGAGGAAAAAGCCTTTCAGTATTATTATTATTATAATAATCTTTTTGGTCATTTTTATACCAGCGGGCTTTCCATTGCATGTATGGCTTGATTTTCTTTTCTTTTTTGCTACTATTACAACAACTACTACCTATGTAAAGTATGCAATGGAAAATGTTGGAGAGCTTCTGGTAAAGCCTCCTTCTTTATGTATTATATATACTGATCTTGATAATGGTTTTTTGTTGTGACGGGACTGCATTTTTTTGTTATTGTGTTAGCCAAGCACTATAATTTGCGTTTTTTTCCTTTGACAGAAAAGCTAGCGAAAACTTTTCTTCTTCGCATGGCAAGATGATGATGATGGTGATAAAATAGTGTTCAGAGAACACACGTCTTTCTCTGTAGCGCAATGTGTGTGTACATTTGGGTATGTATGTACAACAAAACAACAACAGGATGTATAATCGCCACGTACGCAGTGTGTCCATTTTTTATTTATTTTTTTGCGTGGACTTATTCTTCTTCTTCTTTACATGCACATATTATGGAGCGAATCAGTTCGTGCAGGTATTTCACCTTCACAAGGTTCTCATCTTCTTTCTTTTTTTCTACTCGAGGGTATTTTATGTCTCTGGATAATAGAGCAGTTATTTTCCTTCTTAGAAACCCTAACTTTTACTAATTTTGAACTCCTATTAAGCCAAGTTACATAGCTAAGCTGTTATGTTGAAAAGTTGGAACTTAGTAATTATTATTGTTGTTATCATTATTATATTGGCATACCCCAAGTTTGTGTTTTTACATTTTTTGTATCTCGTGTCATTTTACGTAATTCTTTACTATTTACAATTACACAATTGTAAAGGTAATTTACATCTACCTTAAAAATATTGAGGATGTGGACTTGTGTTTTTTTAGTAATGGAGCAGGGTACAAAATAATTTCCCTCATCAGTCGTCAGTTATCATCATAGATTTAAATTGCAATACCAAAAATAAGTAGGGATGTTATTAAAGCAGTTACATTCTTTTATATAATATTATTATATTATATGCTTTGTTTGTTCAAAAAACAACCCTTTCACAAGACATCAGCTAACTTTTTGAGTACTTTTATTTAATCGCCACCAAAAAAGTCTGTCTAAAAAACTTTTTTTTTCGCGTGTTGTTGTTCTTGTTGAAAATCCTGAGAAAAACTTATGACTACCATATTCTACCTAGTAAACTTACAATAAAATTTAAACGCTTTGAAACTCACTGCCGTTTTTTTTCATAGAAATAAAAACAAAAACTTTAAGTAAATTGCCGATTATTTTACCTGCGTTTTTCTGCAAATAAAATATATAATACAATAGATAATTTGAGTTGAGAGTCGGAGCCTTTTCACATCCTGCTCCTGACACTGACAACTCTGAATAAAAACAACAAGAAAATTTATTTTATTGCATAAAAAAAGTTGAACTTGAAAAAAAAATTCGACATTCCCTTTCCGCTGCTACTCCTCCTGCTGCTGCTACTACTGCAGCAAAGAATGCCATTGTAGTTTATTTAGCAATGCAATAGCAATGAATATAAACTGATCAATTTTGTAAAAACTTGAAAAATTCCTTTTGCTATGATATTCGCCACTTATATAATATTTGAGAAAATCTATATGGACATGAGGGGGAAAAAAGTTGTATTCATCATCATCATCATAAAGGTATTATGCTTTTTATAACAACGTCTTATGTATCTACCATCTGTCATTGATTCCTATATTTGGCAAACCCAACTTAACTATAAAGCTCACACATTATACCTAAATTTTTCGTTAGTACTTTTTTTATGCATTTCCCTCCAACTTGTATTTTACATGTCATTTCATTACTTATGCTATAAGCGGTTGTGTAACCCGTGTAGCTGTGTAGTAGTACTCAGTACTGTACACTCTTTTAAGTGGTTTCCTTATTATTCTCTCTCTCTCTCTCTCTCTCTCTGGTTGGTTTTACTTTTTGGTAAGACACAATTTATTTCGGTATCATTGACTTTTCCCTTTGTGTACAAGCCATGTTTTGGTTTTTTCACAATGGACATTTTTTGCATACCAACATATACTTTTTTTGTCTTTCTCCGTCAGTTTAGTACAAAAAAAATGAGAAAAAAACCTAAATATTTATTTTTTGCCTGAAAGCTAAAAAAGATGAATACTCTAGATGGTATCATCCAGAAAAGAATTTCGTTTTAGAGCAGGAAATAGTTTCTGGTTGATTACACAATTTTTTTTGGGTTTTTATGAGTTGAACTTGAACCGACATTTTCGTCTTCTTCTGCTGCTGCTGATGATGATGATAGCCATTGACAACGGCCGACAAGACACAAAGACAATATATATAAATACAATATATACCTTCCTTATTACTACCACCATCACCACCACACCGCACGCACGGGTGGATGGGGGCAGTGAAGCGAACCAGAATTACTTTGTCATCCTCTCTATTTAACTGACAAAACTGTAGCAACAGCAGCAGAAGAAGAAGAAGAAGAAGACACAGTAGTCATCAAGCTGGCGAGAGCTTTAGTAGAAATGGAATGAAATTTCCTGATGCCTAAGCAAAATGTTTTTTTATAGCTTCTCAAGTTCATCCCTTTTGGTCTGCTTTGGCAGCTTGGTTTGGTACAAGAGTTGTACATACAGTTTTCTTGTATCTTGTACATCGTCGACATCCATTCCATCCCCCTATTTTTTTTTGCACACACACAAATGACATATAAAGCTGATTGCGTAATAAACCCTTGCATCTCGCAGCATTGCATTGCCCTCTCTGTCTTTACTTTTTATAGTTTTGGTGGTGGTGGTGCATTATTACTTTCAAGATAACGAAAACGAAACACAATAATAACAGTAGTCACATCGCATCGTCAGTTGTCAGGAGCGGTTTTTTTTATAAGGCTGCGCACACACATCACAATTATTACTTGGTTGCCAAACTAAAATCTATAAAGGGATGTAAGAGCATATAATATGTACGTGTGCAGCTTATGTAAGATTATTATATGCTCGTTTCACTTTTACTCTTCTTCACCTTTACCAGCTTGCATACTTTTATTTATATTTTTTTTATACATGTTCTCTTCGTCTGATTGTTTGAAATGACTATATAGTTCTTTGGTATTTTACCATTTATGCCCTTTACCGACCAAAAAAGAACAAGAGTCAAGAAGCCTATAATAGAACGGCAGCTTGCTTGCATCCATGCATGCATGCTGACTCCTGACAATATTGTTATATGTTATTCTCTCCGTCAAAGAAAAAGGATCTACAAAAAAAGAGAAGCAAAAACGGACGATGATGATGATGAGACGAAAATGAGATGGTGGTGCTGATATGTGTGCATAATACACCAAGAATATTTACAAAAAAAGTTGTTTATGGCAAGTTGAAAAAAAGTAAAGCTTTATATACAATATTCTCCTACAATAACACCAAGTACCGATGGCGTCACCTCACCGCATATCGTATCATTATTATACAAGTGCAAGTGTATAGTATGTACATGAGACAAGACAGGAAGACAAAAATACAAGTAAGGTAGAGAACAAGATGATAGTTGTAGTAGTAGTAGTAGTAATAGTGCACTTGTAATAATAATTTGTGGTAGGAGAAGTCGACGAGTGTCTTATTTTATTTGTAGTACTTTGGGAGTGCAATATATAAATATGCAGGTTCAGGAATAGCTGCAGTAGCAGAAAATAAAGTATGTATTTTAGGTTGGGGCTGTATTGTGTACCATACGGCTGCATTACATTGTCGAGAAAAAAATAAAAGATATTTGTTGTTGTAAAACTTTAAAAGGTGGTATTAGACGAAGTTAGAAGAAGAAGTTACAAGCTAAAGGCAACGTCCTACGTTGGAATGTAGCTGACGTTGCGTTACAGAGATGATGATCATCATCGTCAACATCATCATGATGATCCTTCGTTTTCGTCAAGTTTTCTTGAAAAAAAATAATAATCTTTTTATACCTTTACAAATCTTGGTATGTGTACACAGTGTACAGTAATCCAGTAAGATATAAAAAATAGTGATGCGCAAGCAGAATGATTTTTTTTTACTGATATACACCTCTCTCTAATCACAACAAGCAGCAAGCCAAACAACAAAAATAACTTTTTGTAAGTATACTAATCATAATTGCTTGTATGAGAGAAAAAAGGCAACTGGATTGAAAAGAAAAGAAGGAAGAAGAAGAAAAAAAACAAATCAGAGGAGGTTTACTTTCGATTGTTGGATTTAAAAAGAAAATAAAAAGTGGAAGTATACAAGAAAGAGAAGAGAGAGAAAAAAACAGGAATCAGGACACTCACTCTCTTTTTGCTACAGCAATCTGAAAGCATCATTATGCAAGGCGGGCTGTGAATTCAAAAAACCTTTAATTCGATAATGAGACTTCTCGGAATCCAAGTTTATGAGGGCGCTTTGAAATTTTATTAACTTGTGTGTGTGTGTGTGTATGTGTGTGGGTATACATAACATTTTGTGCATTTCTTCCATCTTCTATTATGAAAGGGCGAAAAAAAATTGAAAAGAAGAGTCCTCATGAAAAAAAAATATTTAAATATGAATAGGTGAATAGGTAGGCAGAATACTTAGTTAGGAGGATGCTAGCTGATTTCCCATTTCGGATGTGCGAGGGAACGAGAAAAGGAAGATGCTGCATTTTTTTACAAGTAGGAAAAATGTATGTAAATATATATCTGTATTCAGTAGGCATCATGATTTTAAAAATTGTTCTCCTGCCGTTCAATCACGGTTGATTAGCGTACACGTCACAATCAAAGATGATGAACAATCTGAGCATCATCATCATCATAATCATCTTAAATGGAGCTCTGCTGATCACCTTATATATATTTTTTTATATACCTACCTATTCTATATCCCAAAACATTTTTTTTCTCAATTCCCTCTTAAATTTCTTATTTTTGTTGTCGATTTCGGTTTCATTTAACAGTTAATGTAACTTTTTATTTCTCACATTATTTTCTATTACTATTAACTGCAGTATTTTCATTTAGAGAGTGGCATTATTTTCATTTGCGGTGAATAAATTGCGTACACCCTATACCCCACGTTTATAAAAAAAGCTTTAAAATAATTTTGTCTTTTTACTTACATTACTCGTCGATAGTAGATAGTTACTATTATTGGCCGCAAGATACAATGTCAACATTGGCAACTTGTATCATGTTTCTTTTGATTGTTTTTTTTTACCTTGGCAAACACGGCGTGGCGTACCATTACACAAAACGGTACATGAGATATATATACTTGGCCTATGCCTAGATACTATATGCCTATATAAATACTACATCTGCATAAGTGTTTACCTACAAAAGATATCATGATGAGCCATTTGAAAGCTTCATTATAATAATAATATTCAAAAGCGTCATGTACTTCTACTACGCAACCATCAACAAACTATCAGTTTCTTTCCCTCTCTCTCTCTCTCTCTCTCCCATTTTTCTGCCAACTTGCACGCACATACTACTTCACATATTATTTACACATCTTTTGCAAAAAGAAATGGGGCTTTTACCGCAGTTCCGACAGACTAATAATTTGAGAGTCTAATATTTTTACACATACAAAAAAACGTAGTAATTTTGAAGAAAATCCCTTTTCGTGGCCAAGATAAATACCTTGAGCTTCCTACCATTACCATAGCTACCACTACTGCTGCACTATACCTCTCCTCCTATCTGTAAATTTTTTTTGCTGTATAAACAAAAGAAAACTAGCAATAACAACAAACAACAATGGGATTCAATGCAGTAGTCATAATAATAATAATAATACCAGTCATAATTACACCTCTCGTCTCCTCACCACCTCTACCACCACCAGCAGACGCAGAGAGAAGTGTGACTTGATTTGCAAACCTGTCTATCGATTTGCCTTCTGGTTTCCGTTAGTGTGTGAGTAAGCGTATGTAAAATAAGCTACCTACAAAAAAATTGCTATTAGATTTTTCCACGACGACCGACAAGAGAGGAGGAAGAAAATGAAGATGATTTGGTTGGCTGCAATTTTTGATGATTTTTTGATGATGATGTAATCAAGGTTGGTTTGCAGATTTTTTTTTTTGCAAATATTACCATTTTTCTGATATGTATGTATTTGTATTGCATTAACTTGGCCATATTTACCACATGTGAGTCGTATAATAATACGCTTTAAAGTTTGAAAATACAAACAGAAACTTTCTAGTGGGGAATTTTTTTAAAAGTAACCATCAAGAATGTTTGTATATGATATGCTTACAAACTTAAATGATTATAACACCATAATATAAAATGAGCATGCAGATTGTTGTTGGAAGAAGACAAAACGTCATCGTCGTAGCATTCGTCGTGTCTTTTTTTTATACCAAGTATGTGTGTACAGAAGAAAATCATCATCATCAAATCTCAGAGTAGTAGTGACTTCTTACATATTTCATGCCCTTTACCTATGCGTAATGAACTAAGCGTGGGTCATTACATCAAGTTTATGGTTTTGAAAGCTTGATGTAATTACGTGTTGGCACAAGTGTATTTTCCAAAAATAAATAAGCTATTTTCACTCAAAAATATGGTTATACTTATATAGTCTTTTTTTAGAGGTATTCCTTTGAACATAAAAGTATTATAGCGTATTTTTTTTGGAGAGAAGAGAGGAAGAAAGGAAATTGGAATTTTGAAAGTAGTATTTATTTATTGCTGGCTGATTTATGATATTCATGCGCAAGAGCGCAAGGCAATGTCCGCATTTGCACATCTTCACTGTCTCTCTGTTGAAATGAATAGTAAAGGCTGTAATCACAATTAAAACTGTAGTTTTTTTGGGATGTAACCACACATATTATGTCGTCGTCAAAAATACATATAACCAACAAAAAAAACGAAAATTTAAAGTTAAAAACATAACGGAGGAGTACAAGTGTGTTTGTGTGTGTCTTCTTCAATAATCATAATAAAAACAATATGAAGGATTATTATGATGGTGATGATTGTGAGAGATGAGCAGTAGTTTGGAGTTTGTTTAAAGTTTTGCTTAAATCAAGTCACAATTTACAGTTCGACAGAGGATATGAACCCCAAAAATAATATATGAACAAATTAAGTAATGATTTTTTTTTGTATTGGCTCGTTTTTCTTCAAAAGACAGAGAGAGCATTGCACTGCGCTTGCACTGCAAAGAAAATGTTTATGATGGACCATAATACTACTCTTCAATTACCACATATTTTTATTACTTTTACTACTCCTTGTTGGTTTATAGGATGACAGACTGGAACAAATAAATAAATAGCATGTGTGTTGTGTGATATGATGATGATGATGATGATAATGTGATTATAAGAGTTTAAAACAAATGATTACGATGATGACTATCGCGGTAAATCTCTTTACTTCCTTGTGTAAAAAGGCGTGAAAGCTATTATTATTATTTTTTTGGGAGAAAGAAACATGCGATACAAAAAAAATCCTCATAACTAATAATAATAATGATAGTGGAGTGGTAGCGAATTAGTGTATGTGTGAATTTTTCACTGCTAAACACACACATACATACACACCACTACCGTTGCTTCTTTCTTCGTTTTGTGTTTTATATTTTATTTCCGAATTTTCGGTGATAAAATATGCACTGGTCTCCAAAAGAAAAGTGCATTTATTTTTGTTGCTTATTTATGATGAAAGTGAATGTTTGGGAAGACTGGTGGTGTATTTACTTAAATTATATGGCTGCTACCACCACCACAGCAATAAAAATGACAGGACGTTAAAAAAGCTGCTTATTTTACTTATACATTTACAACTATATACTTTTTTTAAATCTATTTAAAAAAAAAGGAATGTTGCTTGGAAGATATGTATATAATATTATGCAGTTTGTGCGAAAAGATATGAGCATGCCTCTCCATAAAAAAAGTGAAGGTGAAGATGAAATACGTTAAAATTCAAATTAAACGAGAAAATCTAATCAAAGATAATAGTAGTGATGATGAGTTGGGCAAACGTACTTAAAAAAAACTAGCAACTGTCGAATAAGAAATAAATTATTCAAGATTTTCCTTTTAAGACATTGCATCGGTAAATAAGGTAGACTTTCTTGGAGATACAATCGCACCTTGTATGTATGTACATTCTTCAGCAGCAGTGTGAAATGGTTTTACTTATTGCACTGCACTTTGTATAGACAAGCATGCGCATGGCGTGAACTTTAAGGAAACAATTTGAGAGCACGTCCATTAGTAACAAAAGCATGGGTATTCATATCAAGATAATAATTAGTAACTCGCCTCTCGCTTGTCTCGGCTCAACTTATTAGCACATATATTTTATATTTTGTTTACTCCAAGATTCAATTTGTTGTCCTATTTTGACAAGCAATATTTAAATGTGCCACCACCACCACCATTACTAAACTGACCGATTGCAACCACTACAAGACCAAAACTCGGGATGCATAAATATCCACCCCATCATAAATACAAAATATAATTCATCATTCAACTTATATTACATTAAAGCACAATCTTAACACGATTCTGGTTATCTAATATACAAGTAGACCCAATTCGTTGTCAGAATTTCAAAAAGGACTTCAAAGTTAAGCACTTAATTACTAGTCCACATATTATTGTTATATAGCTTGATATTATATGGTCAGTTATTATAACTCCCATTAATACTTTAGAGAATATTTAAAATAGAGAAAAAAAGTCAAGGTGATCCATGTGCAGTGTGTGTGCTGTTGCACACGGTTTCACAATGCATTATTCAAAAGGGTATCTCATGTTGCATTGCATATTTTATTATGTATATAGAAAGTCAAGAATCGAGTCTATTTGTGTGTTATATTATTATAATAAATGTATTATGTATTACTTGACAAACAGTTATAAAAAAGCGTGCATTTCAAAACTAGTCATCATAAGAGTTACTGTGAGTGTTAAATGTAAGCTGTTTGTGTGTGTGTGTGTGTGTAGTTATCTCAATACACAATATTATTATTTATGCCTGTGGACTGACGATTAGGTGTAACAATATAAAAAGGGTTAAGATATTTAAAAGAAAAGGTACCCAGTGCATGTATATAAAAAATATATACACATTACACCTTTATTTATGTTCACATGACAGAAAATTGCATTTACCTAAGCTATTTAAGTCAAAGTGAGAGAGAGAGAGAGAGGAATTTTTAAGCAGAGTAAAATGGATGCATGTATTGGCTGCAATATAACCATATATTTTTTTGTTTAAAGAAAATTAAAGGTGCTCAAGTGCAAGTGTTTTACCACCTGCCAATTAGCTATGATCACAGTTTATGACCAGAAAATTACAGACATGAAGATATAGGCAGCTTAGTAGATTGTAGAAGTAGCAGGAGCAGCAACAGAAGAAGAAGAAGAAGAAGAAGAAGAAGAAGAAAGAAAAAGTCCCCAGCAGACCTTTACTTTTACGTGAAAGTCCTTGTAATATCTGTAAGTATGGTGTATAAGGTATATTATTATTACCTACATAATTTTTTTTGTACAATGAGCACAGGTATGCATGTTATATACATATTATTGTAAGGTAGAAAAAAAGTGGTAATGAACATGGTGTAAAGTAAAGCTATATGATAGTTATGATGATGATGATTATTATGCACGTTTTGGAGCTCGAAGGTGCTATTAACCTCGGATGATTTTTTAACACTTTTTCCTCTTCAGTCAGAATATCTGGAATAATATTCATGATCATGATCATCATGATTGAAAGTATGCGTGTGTAGGTTGTTTGTAGGTTTGAAGATTTAAAAAGAAAAAAAAAGTTAAGTTAAAGTAGCAAAGAGATGCTTTTGTTTTATATATTTGATGTACATACAACAAACCAAATGTAACAACAATAACAGCAAACACTGTATACTGCTGCTGCTGCTGTTCTCCGTGTAGTAATCATAATCACAGTGCTTCAAAAATGATTTACTCAATTTCTATCATCTCTCTTTCCCTTCTCCACTCACACTTAAACATATGCATTGATTATCTAGATTTTTCTATCTTCTTGTGTAATAAACAGTGAGAAAAGTTGAATAAATTTTACGCATGTTTTTTTCTTGACGATACATTTTTATTGTATCTCTGACTTCTTCTTCTGAACTACTTGATCATCAGTCAGCATCTTATCATCCAAAAGGGAAAAAAAAACCAAAAAAATTATTGATGTTTTGAGGTTTGGCTGCTTTATTATTAACATGTTGGTTTTTGGAAAAGTCCGTTTTTTCTCCTCGGGCATTATAAAACAGGCAGGCAGGCTGGCAGGAAAAAAAATTGTTGCTGAATAGTAATTGATTTTAAGTGAAGGTGATATAGTGAGTAATAAATATATCTATATGAAATTTGTTTTTTTTGTATTATTGGCAATACTACGGGTTTTTTTCTCCTGTTTTACTCAAATGGGTATAATGCCTACGTGTAGATAGATAAGTTGTATGTATTGGCAAAAAAGCCAGTGATTTTTCAAATTTCTAATTCAAATGTGTCGAAGAATGCCGGGTTATGAATGTATGTATTTTATGATCTTCTCAATTTGAAGGGGGAGTTGATGGTTTTAACTCTGTGAGTTCGTTAAGATAAATTAGTGATTTTGTTGTAAAACCTTTTGTATTATATAATATATTCAATATGTTATTATTATTATTATTATTATTATTACATAACTTGGAATTATTGGGATGTAAACAAATGTGGTGGCCAATTTGGCAACACATCCCTTAATTTCCATTGCGTTTGCATAATTCATAATAATAAAAAGTAAAGTAGTTAATAAATTTTTTAGGCATATATATATTTTTTAAACATTCCTTATCCCATCATGACGCGTTTGCCTTTTTTAAATCATTTCCTCGAACCGTTTAATAATAAAAATATATTATATATTATGTAGGCCTTCTCACAAAAGTTTATAATGAGTATAGCATATAAAAAATTGGTGATGGCACAAGGGTACATACCAAAATACTACTACTAAAACACACACACTCACACACACACGTACTAACTACACAGGAGATTGTCTTCTTGATTGGCGTCACTTCTCCCATTGTTATCGCACCATTATGCCCATTTATAGAGCACTCAACAAGCCTTATTACCGCCNTTCTTGATTGGCGTCACTTCTCCCATTGTTATCGCACCATTATGCCCATTTATAGAGCACTCAACAAGCCTTATTACCGCCAATCCATGGACAAATAAATAGATTAAGATGTTGACTGAGATGAAATGCCATGAAAAAAGTTTGTTACACATTTCGAGATAGATACAACGTAAATACACAAGAAGAAGTACCACAGGACAAAAAAAAAATTACCACAACTGCTGCTGTTGTTGTAGTGCCAAAATCGTTGTGTTAAATACACCATATTTCGTACAAACACACACATACACGCATTATCAACAGCAACAACAACTCTGCGTTTGCAGTTTCACTAACTCTTCTTTAAAATGTGTGTTCATGTGAATGAAATAGTATAAAAAGAATACACAAAATCTTCATCAGCAGCAGCATCAGCCTACAAGACTGATTTGGCATGCAACGATTACACTTGACAGCTGCATATATTTTACGGGAGGAATAAAAGATTGTTAAAAGGAGTCTCCTTTTTTTATTATTAGGATAAAAGAAGAAATTTTTTTGTTACCTTTAAAATGATAATAATCCTTCTATTTGCCTTACATTCTTGTTAAATCTAGTTTACTTGCAAAATTATTGCAAGTAAAATAGTGTACACCTATGTTTAGTAATGCATTTGGATACATTATATTGTTTACCTGTATCAACTTTTTGACAGGTAAAATATATTTATGCACCATACGGTGTGTTATACATGATGCATGGCAAAAAACCAAACATTTCTTCTCTCGTGTCTCCTTTTATTATATAAACTGAATACCAGAGAAGTCAAATTGTTATCATCACTGTCATCAACAACTATGATCATTATTCCCATATATATATATGAGTACATTAAATAAATAAATAATTATTGAAAATAACTCAATGAGTTTGTCAATAACAAAAATCCACACACCACAACAGCAACAACAACAACGCGGCAGAAAATTATATTATGATGATGTGCCGCCTCATAATGTCATTTTAAGCAGCATCAGCAGCAGCACAACATTCTTTTCCCTTTTTGTAGTTTGCTAGCGGCACTTTTGAGACACACACACAAGAGACAAGAGACAAGTGTGCGGATTTAACGGTTATGATGATGATGATCTTCATCAACATGATTGTTACTCTGATAAAAATACAATGTTATATTTTTTGCACATAAGTATCTGTTGTGTACCTATTTGTATACGAATTATTTTTTTGATGCGCAGAATGCGACAAGGGCTGTTTATTCCACACGGCGTATTATCATTATTATGGGCATGGCTTAATGTGCTTCTCAATGTTACTTTTTTTTACCCTCATGTTCTAAATTGGTAAGTGGTAATGGCCAATCACATTATTTGTTCACTTATTTAAAAGGTGTGATAATAAAGTCATCTAATTTGTGATATATAGCTGTATACTATGTAGGGACATGTGAAGTTGGCATATTGAAAAGATATATTATTATTGAATGCTTACAGTTATTTATTTTTTAAGTGTCGAGTCCCTGACAATTTGCGTGAAAGTGTAAGTGTTGCTTATTGAGTACTTACTTTTCAATGTAGCCGCGCGTTGACGAACATGCGAGAGCGGACCAAACATAATATAATATGTAAACTTACAATAATTAGACTATAAAACACACTTACCTAAATACCTTTCCATAAATAAAAGGTTAAAAGGAATAATACGAAATATTGAAAAATTGAAATGGGACAATATGAAATGCTCACAATGAAAATAAATCACTTTATGGTTTCATTTTCAAATGCTCCGATTTTTCTATCCTGACATTTGCATTTTTTGCTTTCATTTGACAGTGATGATTGGCAAAATTTTAAATTGGATTAAATTTTGTTATGAATCAAATGCATGTATACCATGTCACTTTGATATTATCTCCTAATCAAGTTTATCGTTTGTAAGTAATTTTTATTAAAATCATTATTTGAACATTTTCCCTTGTCATTGTCATTGTTAGTTAGTGGCTGTGATTGTGATCCGAATAATGAGTTTGCACGAAAAATGAGTCCTGGTTCACCAAACTCTCTCTCTCTCTGCTTTGATTTCTATTAAATTCCTTACCAGTTCAAATACTTCTTACAGTTTATGTACATATTATATTATGCAGATCTTAATCCTACATTGTTGTAGTTATAGTAGCCATTAAAATTATTTTTTTCTTTATAAAATCTCATCTAAATATTTTAAACCTACTTACCTAAACGTTCTTGCGAATTGCATGTTTGTTTATTTTTTTTCTCCCTTTAGCTCTTCTTAAACCCATGATCATCATTTAAGTTGAAATGTTTATCTCAAGTTTATATGACTTTGCTTGACAATAATTATTACGTTATTACCTTTATCATGTAAATAAAAAGTACAGTTAATCCTCTAGTGCTTAAAATCAATTTACGAGTTAATGTTTTCCTTCAAAACCTTCACAATGCTTTTTAAAAGGCATCGCCATCACCATCTTTCTTGGCTGGAGTCCATGGTCCCCCTAAGATTACGTATTTTGCATAATGTCTACATGTTTCTAGCTGATAAGCTGTATTCTATGAAAGTACCAAGTAGCAACAATTGTTTTTTTTAATGTTGCAGATTCATGAATGCACCTAAATTTTTAATAGCTTTTAGTGCAAATTATAGTTTTCCTCTTTGGAAGAAACAACAACTTGAGTACATTTTGAATACAACAATAAAGATAATAATAATAATAATAATAACACCTTGTTTTGATTTCTGATCCTACATACTGATTGATATCGAAATTCTCCCTTGCCTCATTGTCGTCTCCCTCTGTTTAGAGAAGAAGAAGAAGAAAAAAATTGTGACTTGTCCAAAGTTTTTGGCTTGAGCATTTTTTTTACAAATGCGTAAGTAATGTAAACATAATACCATTTAACCAACATTATCATCTTCATCAAAAAAGCCTTGGCATTTTATATTTATCTCTTTTTACAATACGCACACACTTTGTAACAGGATTATCATCATTAAGAATTGCAATGATGATGTCCTTTTTTTTTAAACAACACGAAAAGTACAACCTCGTGGATTACTGCATAAGTAGTATATCTATATATATGAATGTAAGTGTATTCATAGTCAATTTATAAACTTTTGCATTTTTTTTTCTTATCTTAATCGTGATGATGATGAGTAAACACACATACACACACACACACACACAAAACGCATTCCAAGCTAATACATTCTCATCTCTTTGAAATTAGATTTTTTTCTACAATTGCATAAAGCGTAAAGGTCTTTGCCTTTTTGATGAGGATGGACACAACAACATACGTGCAAAGGCTTTATTCAATTTAGGAATTTTTTTTATAATGCCAGCAAAAACTTATTACATAAAAGACAAAAAAAAAATGTTTAAAACAAAATCATGATCGCATGGACGATAGTCAGCAGCCATAAATGTGAAGATAAAAGAGGTAGAGAGAGAGAAGAAGATAGGTAGTTATTAGAAGTGGGCTGGTATCTAATTTGTTTCCACTATGAATCAAAAAGGCTCATTTACCAAAGTGGCATTTAGACAAAAAAATGTGTGTGTGTGTGTGGTGATGGTGATGGTGGAAGTGGTGGTGAGTAACCTTGTTTTTTTTGCGAGCTTCTTCTTGTCTTCCTTTTGCATATTAATTGTAATATTGCCTTTTGAATTTTGTATATGAAATGGTGATGTACAAAAGAGAGAAAAAAAAACGTTTAGTCATATGAGCTGTGTGCTATACACATTGTATGACATAATAGATAATATAATATATAGTATGTGTGATGGCGATGGCACAGGTGATTGTGATTATAAAGTCACATCGTTGCATCATATTAATCTGAGGAAGAAAAGGGTACTACTACTACTACTGGCCAGCATATAGTAAAAGATAGTCCGAGTCAAGTTATGTGTTTAGTTTTTTTTGCTTGCGGATATTACTGCAGCAGCAGCCGAAGAGAGGGAGAGATTCAGAAGCAATACTTTTCAATTGATGATGATCATCATTTGCAATAATGGTTACAAAAAAAAATTAATAATACAGTAGACTACTATAGCACACAACAAGTCTGAAATGTTGCGAGCAGTCAGTCAGGCAATGATGATGATGATGATGACGATGATGAAGAGGATCTGTGTGGAATGGCAGACGAGAGATGAAGCTACAAGGTATGTATATGGTGGCAAATTACAGATAGATTCTTATTTTTGACAAGGAAATATCCTCGAGGCTCATTTTGCTCAAAGCACTCACTCACTTCATCAAGAGCATGTACATTAAAGACAATTCTAATTATTATTTCTGTAATATTAATTACTACTTTAGTGGCTAACCGGCTGCTGAAGACTCAAGATCTGCTGTGTACAAATTTTATCCATTCATCTCAAGTTAATTTTTTTTTCATATTGCTGCTGCTGGGGAAATGTTATGGATCTGTGGTTGCGGTGTAAGAAGTAATGATCAAGAAAATGTGCGTGGGGACAACTCATGAATATTTACACGAGACAGGAAATTGAAAATATATTTTTTCTCGGTTACATAATTCACTACTCAAAAAATCAATGGGCGTGTAAGCAATTATTGTCAAATTTGTCTGCTTTTAACTCTTTCTGGACTGTGCTCATCTCATCATTGTAAGTGGATACAGAAGGCACACAACAGTGGTTAAACGGGACATTTTAACTTGCCGCTATTCGTTATGTCACATAATATAATATGCATGTGTATTTCACTAATATTAAATATTAGACCTTCCAATTCAATTACTGGCTTTTGATTTAAAATTAATTATTTTTGACCTGTCTATAATTTCACCTTCTTCCATGGAAAATTGCATTACATTTTCGTAGCTTCAGAAATACAATTTTTCAGTTGGAATTCTACCAACTTTTTTGTTCACGGTATTATCATCATCAGTCTACTTGCTGCTGCTGTAGTCCTCTACGGAAAAATACTACTTACAACATTACATACTTATTTGGCTACATATATCATATTACTTATTTTTTTATCTCATGATCATGAAATGAATCATGATTCAATTTTTTTTATTTCACAAGGAAATCAGTCAGACAAGTCAAGCAGCAGCAGCAGATATCATTTCATCAGAGAAACCACAACACTACTACATCATCACCACCACCCTCTGATTGTCTGATCAAGATGGTGTGAAAATTAAACTTTTTTTTTATGATTTAGCATAATTTGATTGTTGGCTCCAAATGAGCACCACCAGTTCTTCTGGATTTTTTTTAGTCCTGTCAAAAAAAGTTGCTGAAATCATTCACGCAAATATACCTACTTACATACCTTCGTAGTATGCACGTACCTAATATAATTTACAAAAATATGCGGCGATTATAATACAAGAAAAAAGGGTATGAGAGACAGCAAGATTTGAAAAATGTAAGAAAGAAAAAAAAACAAGGCAACAAGATAGGTACACGCTATAATGTAATTATTCAACACATAGTATTTTGGTCTAAAAGAAGTAGGAATAATTATTATTGTGTGTGTACATTGCATAATGCTTTGTAAAAAATTCAATTGTTTGTTCGTGCAAGTTCATGACTGCTCCTGTATTTTTTTGACGAGTCACGCCGAATTTATTGTTACTGCTACACTGCTGCTGCTGCTGCTGCTTTTTTCCTATTTTCTTATCATATTTTTTTTTGAGCAATATACAATTCGCCAGTGGCAGCAGTGTGTGTACCCTTCGTCATCATCATCATCAACGTCAATAGTTGTTACATGATGAGAATAAATCGTTTTCCACTCAAACTTTTTAAAATGAAGAGAAAGAGAGAGAGAGAGAAAAAGTCTGAAAACTCGTCAACTTATACTGTCATGTATCTTATGTCTATATCTTGCTGTGCAATGTATTAACTTGAACTCAACACCTAATTCCTTTGTGTCATAATGAGACGGGATTTTTAATGAAAATGTCTAAAAAATATAAATATACATGTACGTATTATGTAACTCAAAGAAATTACGAAATAAATGTGTCTAGAAAAAAAACATTTAAAAAAATGTATAAAATAGCTGCTACTGATGTTGTCGTTGTTGAAATGGGAATACTACCATGCGCTATATTTTTTTATGCATCAACATTAAAATGATTATTGGAATCCCGGTTCTAAAAACGTAGGCATATAATTTGGAATTTTATCGGCAGCTAAATAACAATTATAATTTGTATGTTATTATATTGAATCATCATCAATTCTCTCACAAGGTTATTCATTTTTTATACGTACTATTAAATGTTCCACTTGTTTTCAATAATCACGTAATAAGGTATGCATCCCATCATCATCATCATCATTGTCAGTAAAAAAAAACAAGACGAAGGTATGTATTTATTTATATATAAGTTGTAAAATAGTCAACTATTTTCATTTTTTTGCAAAAGTGCTAGTAATTAAGCCATTTAGTTTGAGTTATTACCCAGTCGGTGTTTGTCAAAATGGCAGGTAATTTAGAAGGCAAATAAATTAAGCAGCAAGAGAGGTACAAATTACAGTAATAGTTGTGTACCTAGTGCTATAGTGCCGTACGTGTGTGTGTGTGTGAGGACGACTGGGTATTATTTTAAGAACGTGATTTTATTAGTTACAAATTTTTGGGCTTGGCCATGTAGTGGGTTGTAGTTATTGCTATTAATATTGTGTTGTTGTTAGTCAGTCGGTTTAAGAAGAAAAAAATATACATATATACGAGAAATATTTTAAAATTCTTCATAAAAGCAAGCAGCAAGTATAAATTCGGAGAGAGAATTCATTTCATCATCTCCTGCCGTGAAATATATCGCAAAGAGGTTTTAAAATGATTATTATGATTACCCCAACAAATGTACAACAACTTGTGTGTGATTTGTGCGCATGCACAGCATAAACATCTACTGAAATAGCAAATAGTGAGCTGTGACGAAGAAGAAGAAGAATCTTCAAAAATAAACTGTATGCACATATATTTCTCTCTCTCTTTCTTTTTACTCCTCAAAAAAAAATTCTCGACAAATAAAAAAGTGTATAAAATATGACAACATTAAACCGTAAATAGAAAAGTAATTTGTTTTCCTTGTCGTGGTGGTGTTCACAGTTCACATTTTACCAAATTATTATTGTAAAACAGAGACACACTTTTAAACGTGTGTACATACACCTGTGCATATTATACAGTTATATTTCTTTTTACAGGCAAGCCCTATTATTATTATTTACGCTGCTATATTGTTTTCTCTGGATTATCAATAAAACATGTGTGAATGCTGTGTTATTACTTAATTTAGCAATTTGAAATCCTTATTAACTACACATTTAGCCAAAAAAAGAAGGTGAAAAAATTGTTACAAAAAATTACAATAAATATACATTCATGGCTTATGTCCATGTTTGGCGCATGTCATGAATGAATTTGAATTTTGTTTAAAAAGCTTAAATATATTTATTTTATTGTTTTATTTTCAAAATAATAATTACACCTGAAAAATTTGTTAAAAGAATAATAATGATCATAATAATAATAATAAAAATGATAACATGAAGGTCAAACGTACAATTATTTTGGCTGTAGGGTAAAAGCTTAATACGATAAGCGATGCATTGGGACTTTCACCTTACCAGACATAGAGAGGAAAATGCTACTACAATTTTATGCAGTTTTTTATTTGAAGATTTTTTGCTTGTTTCGTGATTACGTGACCTTTTATATAATTTGCAACCAAAAAAGTGAGATTATTTTCTTATTATACTTAATTTTTAATGAGATATTTTGTAATCATTATAGCTCATTTTTTTAAAATAATAATAAACTCTCAAAAGAAAGAGAAAAAACTGTCTGCTGGAGTTGACGGATGAATGAAAAAACGCGAAAAAAGTATTAAAAAACGTCTCAAGTTACAACAGTAATATTTTTTTCGTTAAATATATCTTTTTTGAACATTTTTTTACACAACATAACTTGTTAATTTTTACTAGTACCAAAAAAAAAATTGAAAATCTGTTTGAAAGAAGGAAAAAAGCAATAATATGTCATGAAAAAAAAGAATTTGTTAAGGACTCGCATCATTTAAAGATAAGCTGTTTGCATTAAATCTACCAGTTTACCAGTTTTGATTGCCGACGACGAGACGAACACGAAGGGGCGAACGTCATACCTGTTGCCTGCCTGACTCTCTCGTTTTTTTTCTTTAATTGTTTTTCTACATGATTGTGATGATATGATGATAATGCTGACGAGGTAAAGCACGATGATATGATGATAGTGTGGAAAATGAGGATTATCACCGTTTTTTTATATGTATGTATATTGTATTTAACTAAATACATCGCATATCATAATATCACCCTTTTTTTCTCCATCTTCATTGCCCTTTTTTCATCTCATATCCCATCTCTCCAAATTTGCAATTACGTAAACTTCATATCCCTTAACGTAATTTTTCATTGCCGTCCGGCCTGACTCACACATCACCACACACACACACACACACATGCGTTTATTATGTAGTATGAATATTATGAGATGATGATGACGATAATGATGTTGATGTTCGAGTTGACTTTAACATCCCAAGGGTCAAATCTGCATTTCCTGGTTGTTACACTAAAACGCAGCTCGTATTATTATATAATAGGTGGTGGTGCACTTTATATGTATATGTGCCAATATGTATGTGTATAAGTTAGTAGTTGTAATAATAATAATAATAATAATCATTTAACAAGTTTTCGGTTAATATATACCTTCTCATTTCTCGTATAAAATTTCGTTCATCATCATGCGTTTGCGCTATTATTATTATTATTATTACGTTGATGTGTGCGTGTGCGAAATGTTATCTCTTTAAAATGACTGGCCGTTCAACCTGGGCGAATTTAAATTAGATTTTTACTCACTCACACTTCTTCTAGTCACTAGTCAAGCACCACCACCACCTGAAAAAAAATATTTTATTTTCTCTCTTTTGTCTGACATGAGAGCTGATTGTGGAGAGTTAATGTGTATTTTGTAGATTATTTGAAATGATGAGAGGTTGATTATTTAACATTAAAACATCACCCTCTCGCTCTTGTTATATGTAATGGGCATAGTGCATATGATCTGTAATGTATGTATGTATGCAGTTAATGGAAGTACCTGTCACAAATTTGTGAATCAATTACAGTTTTCTTCTTTTCTTCTTCCAAGCAAAAAAATCACGCTGGCTGCTATAGTACACCGTCAAGTCAAAAAAAGAATGTGATTTTTTTTTGACATGATGATGTAGTCAAGTCTTTCAGGCAGGAGGAGATTTTCTTCTAAAATGAATGTTAAATACCTTTTGTAAAACAGTTAGGGAACCACGCCAAGCTTGCCGATCATATAATTTTTTTTTCTGTCCTCCGGTAATGGTAAATTTAAATTGATTATTTCTCAGAAACTACTACACACACGTTGGTATCATTCCAACAATTTACCAAACCTGCTTGTTTTTTTTACTACACAAAAAAAACAATTTTGCTGAAAAAACAAAAATGCAAATTTGATACAAGATAATGGAATTTGTTTCTTGATTTGAGACAACAATTACATTACTACCACTACCACTACTACCAAAAGTGAAATGTATTTTCCAAAGTACAGTAAATAAGAGACTGAAGAAAAGTATACATTTTTTATTGCGCTGACATTTGGGGAAATGTGTTTCTTCCTATAATACTCCCTTCACTGATGTGTGTAGCGAGAGAGAGAGAGGGATATTGGGATACTAAAAGTTTTTTTTAAAGAGACAAGCGGAATGACAGGACCACCTAACTGGTATCACCATGAATGGCTTGCTTTATGGAAAATGCATGAAAATGTAATTTTCTCTTGTGTTGTTGTAATAGCTGTAGTTGTATAATAATAATAATATGTAGTAAGTAGTAAGCTTATTATTACATGCAGTGAGCTTTTGATGATGATGGCCATTCAAAATGGGAGAATAGCGTACACTATTTGTTTGTTTATGTCTCTTTTAACTGCTATCAAAGTCAATGGCAATGTCAAGATATACATATTATGCTTCCGGCTGTACGATCAAGTTTTGATCTTTCATTCGCTTTCAACAAGCACAGGGGATATTTTAATGAAATAAATAAAAAAAATATTAGTTAAAATTCATTTTTTCCATTATTTGATTGTGGTTTTTCCTAACTTGTCAAGGAAAAACCGAAAATCTAGAGAGAGAGAGAGAAAGAGAAATGTTTTTAGGCAGTGTACCTACACATTCCAAAGTTTTGTTTTCCCAAAGAAAAAAATATATTAAAAATACATGTCGTGTAATGTTTGTAAAGTAAAGTAGGTATACATGCAAAAATTGAAACAAAACAAAACATCTATTCAGATTTTTTTTTGGCTTTTGCCAAAAAAAAACTGCTCTGCAATGCAAGCCGCATATTTTCCTTATCAGGTAAGAACATCATTAAGCACTCAAACAAGAAGTAGTACAATGGATAATAATAGGATACGCGCTGATATTGTTGTTACAAATACTTTATTTACTCTGCGTATTATTATTATGTATATTATATCAATAAAAAAAGCTATAAGCACCTTGTGTAGTAAAAAACAACAACAACAACAGCAACAGAAAGAGAGAGAAGAAAAAAACCTTGTATCACACAAAACAAAACACACACGCCATCTCATTTTGCAATAGGATGCACAATGCAAATGCACTAAGAAACACGGTAAAAAAGCAGGTTTTATTATCACTGAAATTAAAGCTTTTTACCTACACAATTTAAGATGATGTCCCTAAAGTCGCAATGATATCTTGAAAAAGAAAAAGAAGATGATGATGATGATGGGCTGAGGTTTTTATATGTACTATTATTATGCGATTGTCCACTGTTTAGTAGTATAATAATCGAACAACAAGTGTGGATTAAGCCATTTAAACATGAATTCCTGCACGAGCGAAAAAGAAGTTCGAGAAGAAAAAAAAACGATGAAGTTCATATCTGGCAATAATCCCACACCTGCTTTGCCTGTAATATGCACGCATGCTAGATAAATAGTTTTATTTTACTTTTTTTAATATATTTTTTTTAAAGAACGAATGAAAGAATCATTACTGTTGATGTTTACATAAGAAGGTATTTTATTGGTGAATTATTTAAGAGCGAGAAATGTAAAAAAAAATGTTGTGTAGATTTTTGGTCATTATACAAGCTTGTAATAATGTAATGCATTTGTAAAATTTAAATGGCATATTGTTGTCAGCATATTATGGACAATTTTACAACTTACAAAAGAATACCTTAAAGGTAGTTTATTTTATTTTATACGTTTTTTTCTTGTGTAAAAAAAATGAAATAATGAGCGACAAAATGTTCTTCTGTGGCTTGGCTGGTAAAAATGTAATTCGTGCTAATCTTCATGTTTACTTACATTTCAACATTATTTTCAAGAAAAAAAAAGTTTTGCTGGTTTTTTTTACAAAAAGTATATGAAAACCACAGAGAGAGAGAAAATGCATTGTGGAAATTTTGACATTTTTGAAGGAGAAATGAAATAAAGTGATATGAAAACGAATGGGGGTGGACGTACTGTGGTTTCGGATTTTCACGGAAAGAATTATTATTACAAAGTATGAACATGATCATGATGATCATCATGATGGTAATAGTAATGCGAATGATATAATAATAATAAAACGAAAAAAATGAAGTAAAAGGTAAATATGCTATAATGACGTGGATTATAAGATGCGGCAGCAACATCAGCAGCAGCAGTATGAACAGGAATGAAAACAACGTGGGTGACTTTGACTTTGAAGTTGCATTATACATACGCATACGTAATAATTTAATGTTTGTATGTACCTACCCAACTGAAAAAATGCACACACTTTAAGATGGTGTAATAGTAGGCTGCTGCGGCAAGCGACCTTATGTATTTTTATATCATCGCGGATGTAAATAATAATGCATACGACTTTATATGGGATTATGAAGAGAGAAAAAAACAAATCTTGCCAAATGAATTTTTTATAAGGAAAATAAATGAATGAAGTTATATATTATTTTGAAAAGGAATGCGCGCATCCACAACTAATATATATGTACCTACATACGTACATGGATAATATGAAAGATGGCAACGACACACAAGTTCCAGCCCCCTTTTTAGCCAACAACCACAGCACATTTTTTGTAAAACAATTTCTATCTCTCAAAAACTAAAAGTTATGTAACATTACAAGTTGTAACTTCCTCTTGACTTTGTAATTCCTAAAATGTTCTCTTACCAAGTATATGTGTGCGTATGCTTGACTTGACATGTTAGTGTAGTAGTAGATTTAGTATTGCCAAAAGCAATAAAAAACGGGAAGAAAGAAAGAGAAAAGAGGGTGCAAAAAGGAAATGTCCAATGTAAAAAAATAGGAAAAGGGATAATCATCACATCGCTACTTTGAAACATCTTCATAAAGTGGGCTATTGTCATTAGTAATTATATTATTATTAAGCCACCCATTTTCAATGTTTCATGTACAAAAATTCACACAATCCATTTTGTATCGGAGAGAGCGGAAGTTTCTAAATTTTGTAGCTTATACAACCTATATGGAGAACAATCTATGCAATGGCTAAAACTACCAAAAACTCAATTGTTTATGTAGGAGCGTTTAACATTAACAAAATCATCATCATGCGTCTCTAGGAAGAAGAGGCGAAATAATCAAAAGGGTACATTTCCAAAAGAAGGTAAATCCTCCAGACATCTATGCTGATGAGGTGTAGAGTATTGTGAAACATATGAATTGTCAATTGAGTGCCTCTTTTTTTAGTAGATGCTAATCGAAGAAGGTAAAGTGGCAGTCACAGTCACTGTGTGTGTCTCTCTCTCTCTTTCTTTTTCTCTTTTGTAGCGATTGAATTATGATAAAATCTTTGTATGTCCATAAAAAGTCATTTACCATCTTGGCGATGTGATGGCAGGTTGTGCGGTTTGGCATTCAATTTCTTTTCCATACGAAGAAAAAAAACTCTGTTAAACTTGATGATGATGATTATTTTTATACATTTGTATGTATGTATGCAACTGCAACATTTCTAGTAATTTTTTTGTCAGTATAATCGTCAGAATGATATCGCATTGGTGAGCATAGAATATATATATGCATGATGCTGAGTGCATATAGTGCATTTTATCAACTTTTTTTTACTACTTCAATGCTAGTTATCTTTGGTCTCTCAGATGTCAGAGAATAATAGAAACTTACTTGCATTTTGTGTGTCTGTGTGGATGAGAATGTATATCGTATGTAAATTTTTAAATTCATAATAATAATCATGTATAGAAACAATAATACCTTTGAATCTCATATCGCCTGCCGCAGCCCGCCGCCATATATGTACCTATGTGTGCACATATTACATTGCTACTATATTTTTTGTATGCGTGAGAGGAGTGGATAGTGAGACTCAGTCAGTCAGTAGTAATATCTTTGATTTTCGTCAAGATTCAAACGTCCTTTTTTGATGACGATAAGGAGAGATGCCGGCTTTTGGTAAAAAGGGAATTAAACCGAGCTGACAAGAAGGAATCTCTGAAAATGAAATACTTCTCACTTTAGGACGCTTCTTTGAAATATGAATCCATACGCTCATATTATTTTATATATATCATATGGTGATGCAATTGCAATGCGTGTATGTGTGTGGAGCTCTTTAAACCACTTTGAGATGAAGTTCCTCTCAATTTACATGATTCTGACTGAATTCTAATCAACTCGATAAGATCTAAAAAAAAATGTAAAAAGAAAAGGAAGAAGGCGAAAGACGATGAAGAAGATGAAACTGAAAGAGAATCAGGAAGCATACTACTTTTTTTTTAAAGTGAACCGCTTTTTCTTATACTTTTACTGCTGCTACTCTATACAACCATTCGTTATCATTATTGGCGTGGCCAGAGATTTATCTTGGTTTTTTTTCGAAGGCTGGTTGACTGCTGACGAACGCTTTGCACTTGAAAAAAAA
>JAHZNC010002229.1:0-41768 GCA_027744095.1 Zhuqinia jingwanae | reverse complement strand
AAAATATATGTGATGCTCATCTTCCTTGATCATCCCGAACAAAGGAATGGCGATGTGTGGTGGTGTGATAAAGAATGATACAACTACGCAACGATGATATGATAACGCTCGGATGCTGGGTGTTTTATGTTTATGCAAAAAAAACTTATTAGTTTTAATTCTTAACTCCGCATTGTCAAATCGTTTGCTATTTTGTTACATAGATTTTCACAGAATTATAAGCCAACAAGCAACTACTACTTATATGAAAAATTATATTAATTAAATTATGAATGCTCGCATTTTGACGGTTACATCCATATATGGACCATTTCTGTTGGGCTTTAGTGTGGTATATGGATTTCATATTATTATGGATGGTGCTTGTTTGACTGTCCGTGTCGTGTCCTGTGTTGCCTGTACTACGTTTGTCTACACAACGTTTTATCAATTCATGTAACCAGTTGGTGTTGGTATCGTTAAAGTTCATGAATACATGTATGTAGTATTCCACATAGTCGTTTTTCTTCTAATTTTACGTCCGTATATAACTCTTAATCAAAGACATCAAAACCAAGAGTCCAGACGCGGACATCAAAATATATTGAAGCCTAAATGTTGGCTGTATGAAAAGGATTTGTGAACACAGAGATTTCGTATTCTATCCTCTCCTATATAGAGCTAGTTACTATTATGCACCACTTATCGAACGAAACATTAACCTAACTATATTTTTCCAATCGATATTACTGCACTACATCTATTTCTACTTATTGAGTAGAATGGACGTTATTCACAGCACAACAATAACGGCGCAAAAAGACAAAATGTATATTGGTATAATTGAATTTGATGGCTTCGTTTCGCTAGTCTCTATCCTATTTTGGCTATTTTCCTGACATTTGAAGGCGTCAGGAACATTACTGTACGACATGGCAAACTCAAGATTAGATTACATTACATATAATTGCATTTGTTTGCATATACCACGAAACCTAGGAAGTTCTACCTAGAGCCTAGAACTCCAACCCTGAAAAATATTTATCCAATTAAACATTTACACATGAACACACCAACAGCGCAATGTATGTTATGTGGTGGTGTGAATATTCTCTTCGCCTTAGCTCTTTCCATTCCCACCTCCTATATGTTTGTTATAATTACACATATTGCATGGGAAAACTCGACAGATCTGATTTAAAAAAAATTGCATGTAAATACAATGTAAGAGTTTGAATTTGTATGTATAATGTACACTGTCACTGTACAGTACGTCATATTATTGATGTCATTGTGCTTTGACCCAGAAACTAGTAGCTTATAGAATAGCGTTTACTTCATATCAGCAGCGTCTCAAGTCTCAAATCCAAATTAATATATTTAAATACGAACATAATCATACCCTAGGTACAAAACCAATATATCATCGCATATTTAAATTGGATGAATGGGGCAATGTTGGAATATCGTAAATAATTTCCATCTTGAATTTGGACGTTAAACGGCATAGGAGGGTGGAATAAACCCGGACTTATTTTAATTTGTGCGTTATGAATATGATTGATTCATCATTGATGATAATGGCATCATAGAAGAGGAGGATCGATCATGTTAAATAACTGCCAGCAAGATTGGTTTCTTCTTTAAACGCAACTTTTTCCAGTATTTCCAATTTCAACTTCGTCGAATGTTCCGATCTGAATAAAAGAGACTAACTTTATGAAAATGAGAGGACACATGAAACGCGTATTCCCAATTTGCACACAGGCGACCAATATCATTAAAACAAGAAATATGAATTAAAAACTACGATTCTGTCTTTTACAAGGGAGAATAATGCCAATTTAACGGGATATAACTAATTGCTTATCATCGACGGTTTTGCATAATGTTTCATGTCTCCAAAGTTGAAACCCGTTTTACCCACCAAGTATATGTACATGGTCAGTACAGTCTACAGGAACCGACAGACAGTGACAATGACAACTCATCGTTTTCAGTTCAGTGGTTCAGTCTCAGTCCCCTCAAGCAATCCAGGCCGTTTGTTTTTATTTGGTGATTTGCTCTGAAAAGATTATAGCATAAAACTTGGCTCTTGACTTGATGGCTTGTTTTCAGTAAACTTAATTTTCGAAGAAAGTGTGATATACGCAAGTTTGGGCTGGAGAAGTATTCAAATCGATGTGTGCCATCAGCATATCACTAGAGTTCAAGTATATTTGATTATTAGATGTAAAAAATCATTATGTTGTATGTAACAACTGTAAAACACGGTAGTTTGTAAATTGCCTTTGTTTATTTGTCTTTTTTCCAACAGAAAAGTGCGCAAATTACTAGTGTTCTCTTACGATCTAGTGAAAAAGCATTTTCGTTATTTGAGCAGACAAACGCTATATAGGAGTTAAATCAAGGTGAAATTTTAAACGTTAAGAGAGCATAACACATAAAATTGCAAAAATTGTAATAATCTCCAGCCTCATTCTACTTTTTTCCAGATTCTCTGAGTATACGCCACTGGATAGTAATACTCTGGAGTATAATGGATCATAGCATAGAAAAGCCCCCTGCAGTTGTCCGGTGGCCTTCGTCAACAACCAGATCTGATACGGTTAGATTACATATGGCAGTCATTCTGAATAAACCCAAGAAAATCGCTAAATATGTCAAGCGTGGATCATCAGTTGATGCTTGCAATAATGACGGTCAACCGCCAATATTTTGTGCAGCACTACTTGGAAAAACCAGAGTCGTAAAGATTTTATTGGAACTTGGAGCGAATCCAAACGCTCGTTGTTATCCGGAAGGTTGTACTCCTGTACATGCGGCTTGCTATGTTGGATGTACAAAGTCTTTAAAGCTGTTGCTACTATACAATGGAGACCTTCGCCTGACAGATAGTTCGAAGAAAACTGTTTTTGAGTGGGCGATGCAGCAACCGGATGAGATCAAAAGGAGAAACATTAGAGATATATTGGATGGGACAAGAATGTGTGCTTTCAAATCTAACGGGAAAGAGATGCTGTCTGAGTGGGAAGGAAGAATTGGTAATGAAAAGAAGCAAACGCGTTTCTTTCCGTTTTCATGCTTTGCGAAGAAAAGTCCGTGTTCAAGAAAATTGTCCCTCAAAAATATTTATCCTTCTGAAATTAAACTGAAAAATAATTTATTACCTATTGGATACGGCAAAGTATATTTCGGAAATGGCGTGGACCAAAGATGCGGAGCTGTTGTTGGATTACCCTTGGTTAATGAAATATCAGATCTAAAATTGGAAGTGGAAAATGTATCTGCTTCATGGATATGTGGGAAATTTTCAACGTTCGTTCCGATGGTTTGGGCAGAAAGAAAAGCATCTGTAACTGTGAGGGAACTACGCAAAAGTACTGTGGAAGATGCTATCCCAGATATCCTTATAACCGAATTAAATTCTCTGGTTAAGTTACACCATCCAAATATTTTGATGCTGCTCGCTGTTTGTTATGTTGATAACTATGATTCAATTTCTCTTGTGTTTGAAAAAGTGCCCATGGGTTCCCTATTTTTTCTTTTGTACAACCAACTAAAACGACTAAGCTCCCGTTTTGTTACAGATTTGATAACTCAGGTAAAAGAAAACCATTCTAATCAATTACATATTCTCCATGAGAGTTTGGATTTAAGGAAAACTAAAAGTAAGCATTTCGATTTTCATTTATGATTTATTAAAGGTTTGCGAAGCATTGGATTTCGTACATGCCAGTGGATATTTACATGGATTTGTAAATTCACATTCAATATTTTTGGTAGATAATTATCGGGCAAAGTTAGGATGCTTTGAATACATGACTCCAATAGGGTGGAAACCTGAAGAGTTACGAATGTCTACACATCCATTACTAAGATCGGATGGCCATTTATCTACATACCGCCATTGGGCAGCACCAGAAATTATTACCGCAAAACGCCCTGCATCAAAGTCATCTGATGTCTATTCTACATGCTGCGTTATGTGGGAACTAATATATGGTGAGGTTCCATGGAAGGATTATGGGCTGGAAACTTTGAGAACCATGATGATTGAAAATCCTTACGCTAGGTTACCCTTAGACAAACGTGTTGTTCCGCAATTGTGGTATCATGTTTTGAACATGGGTTTAGAACCTGAAGTACCTTTAAGAGACTTGGATTTATCAGAGATTCGCGACATGATGGCATTGTCGAAGAGTAGAATAGATATGGGTGCAGGGGGCGATGGGGATGGGTTGCATGCAAAGATGAGCTCTAGTAGATTGTCACTAAAGTCGTATGGTGACCCTGTTGTCGAAAGTCATGATGCTGTAGATGCGGAAAAGCTAAACCAATTATTATTATATGGTCCTCAAACTGCCGTGTAAATTATATTAAAATGCATGAGTAAAAAAGGCTGCGCTGTATGTTATGATTTATTTGTAAAGTTAACTAACATTATGTGTTTTCTTATGTTTAAGTATTTCTATTGGTGTTAGTTGTAAGTCTTTTTGACATTCTTGGCAAAAATATGTTTTGGTGTAAGGTTTGGCTATTACGTCATCGTCCGCTTTGTCTTGTTCCTCTGTTGTTTGTAAAGAATATATTGTTGTTGAAATACATATAGAACTTATTGCATAGAAAATAAAGTAAAAAATTATAAAAACAGCAAAATCAAGTATACCTAAATCCTTCTTTTTTCTGCATTCCACATGATGGCACAACAATTCTGTGGGCATACTCATAAAATTTTCTTCGCAAATTGGGCAAACCCATTCTTCAGGGTCCGGCTCTTCTCCGTATAGGCTGTTAAGAGCAAACACACACACACACGAACAGATTATATAAAACTACTTGTAATTATATTGTATTATAATTATATGCAACCACTCCAATATAATATCATCATCATAATATTCACCAGCCATATGTTAGGTAAGAAGTTAAAGACAGGCCTCCTTTCATAAGGTTATGCATAACGTCCCAGTCGGATTCAAACCGTAGCTCATGTTCATCACACTCCACGGGAATGTTACAAGAAAAGTATCGGTTATGTAAATCTTTTTGGTCAGCAGCCAGAAGTCGTCGAATGGTGTAGAATGCTTCGCCCTTTAAAAACTTCACTATTCTGAAACTGAGTTCCCTGCTCTTTTTCATTTCCGCTGTATTTTCAGTAGGCTCATAATCATCATCGTCTGTAAACAAAAAAAAGTTAAAAATAGTGTGATCTATCTAGAGTCATTTACATACATATTTGGTTCAATGACACGCTAGCAGGCAATGCAATTTTTTAATGCATTAAAGTAACGCTATATACGCATTACTTTGTTTCAAACGGCTTTTCAGTAGTTCGGACCACAAATCCCGTAGTTCAATTGCACAGACTAGTAGCAGTCTAGCAGATGCAGAGTCTGTAAACTCAACTTCCAACCAGGAATCGAAAACAAAACGCGTCATTTGTGGATCTGTGTCAATGGTGTGGGCGAACAGGAGCAATGTCTGAGCCACAGGCATTCTCATGGTATTCATTAGGTATGGCTTATTCGTTTCAAGTAATGTTCTGTAATAGATGGAGTATATATATTACATGTATATTAAAACTACTTATTATAAACTTGAGTCATGAAAACCAATAATCATACGACTTTTTGACGCAAACTTACAAGTAGCAAAGTAATTGATGCTTGGAACCAATGACTAGTTTGGTGTTCATATGCGCAACATTAATTATGTCGCTGTCGTTCATGGCTAAAACGTCCGGTTGGTTGGCAAACACACTCATAGGATGTAATACTGTAAATCCTTTTCCTTTAGTGTGAAACATTTGATCAACATCAGTCTATAAGATAAATAAATAATGAAAATTAATGATTTGATGATTTATGTAAACTCGAACGCAAAATCTCTACCCTACTTTGTATTTGTTATAGTCATCCGGAACGGCCAGTTGAGGATACAATCCACTACAAAGAATGACCTTAAGCATAGTCACATCTTCAAATCCATGGGCTGCACTATTGTGTAACAAATCCTGTTAATCCAAGCGTATGTCACTAATATTTTCTTAACTATGATCTTGTTTATTTATAATTCAATGGCAATCCGCCAAAGTTGATTCATGTGATCCATGCTTTACCTTCACTTGTCTTGAATCATTCCTTAGTCGGAATTCTACATCTTTTATATCAATATCATCGTCATCTGCATCATTTTCAGAGAAACCATCCTCACCTTGGCCATAATCTTCGTTTAATTTTAAGAATTTCTTTTTCCTGGGAGCCGCCATATGGTATTCCTTTTTCAAATTTCTAAGTTGTTTTACTTCCCCGTGACGCATTGTCCTTTCCGCGCCACTAACTGACGGACCAACTTTTTCTTTAATCAAGCCACCGTCCTAAATATGATATATGATACACGTATAACTCCCGTTTACAACATACACATTTTAATTTATGCCATTTAAATGCTCACACGCAGTATATAAACAAACCTTCAATAGAGCTTTGAATTGTTGACGTAGTTTGGTCATTTCATAAAACCGTTGTTCTTCAAAACCTCTTCGTTTGCACCATTTTTTGGTACGACTTGAATCATTTGCTTTCTCTTCTAACCACGCAGTATATGCGTTCAACAGGGTCAATGGATCTCCGTGATCTGAGTCAAGAGACTTTCTGGCAGCCTAACAATTTCATAGAATGCACACATGGTTGGTTAATCTTAATCCTTTTTAAAGAAGACATGATGAATGCCATTGGTTATTATAAGATGCATTTATACCACACAATCAGGATCACGATGAGCCCAGCTAGTAAATGGTGATTGAACACTTAATGCAGCTGCTAGAGATAATACTGCTTCTACCTGTTCGAAAAGTGTTCCCATTATCAGCATTTTTCCTAGTGCAACGTCAACTGGTAGATTTGATAACGTTTTCCCAATAGGTGTAAGAGATTCATCATCATTAAGAGCACCCTGATAGAATGGATATAATAACGTAGTTTTGTGAAATGTTAACTTTTGAGTGACAAAATTGGCGTATTAATATAACATGTGCATACCTGTTCCTTTAGCCGTGCCAAACATAAAACGATAGTTGAGTAACAGTAGTTGATAGAAGCTACAAACTCAGAAATCAATTAATCTAAATATTGTTATGTAACAATATGTAAAATAAACCTTANGTTGAGTAACAGTAGTTGATAGAAGCTACAAACTCAGAAATCAATTAATCTAAATATTGTTATGTAACAATATAAAATAAACCTTATCTTGATCATCAATGGATAACATGCTATGCAGTGGTAATATTATCCATCTTTTCGTAACATCAGCATACATTTTCGCAGCTTCCGCTACAAGGGAAATTTCATTCACTCCACTTAAAAATATTAAGACATCCCCTCTTTCATCCTCTGCAAAAGCAAGGCAATAATAGAATCAAATATACTAATAGTATGCTAACAAATGTTTAAAATCAATAATATAGGACATTGAACATAATATGCAATACATATTGTGTATTAAGTATTAGATCTAACGAGGAAATTTGTCGTCTATTAGTTGTAATATTCGAATATATGGTGCTGGATTTAATTTTCCAGTACGCGTTGTCAGTTCTTCCACACTTACAGGTCTGTAGTGAACTTTAATAGGATACAACCTTCCAGGAACCTGCAGATAATAGATAAGAAATTGTTTATTTGACTTTCTTTTATTTACAAATACATATTTATTTACTCATCCATCAATCAACATAAATAAAATCACCTGCAATATGGGGGCTAGCCCTTGAAAGTATTCCTGAAACAGTTCAGTGTTGATGGTAGCGGACATAAGAATTATCTTAACATCTTCCCTTTGATAGACCAAACATTTAACAATGCCGAGGAGAAAATCACCGTGCAGATGGCGCTCGTGAACTTCATCCAAAACAATAACGTTGTAGTTTGAAAGCATACTGTCTGATGAGACCTTCATATATCAGGAATAAAATATTCATAAACTAAAATATACAAACATACGAATATTATATTATAGAGGTAAGTATTAAATCAATCAACTAAATGAAAAGTAATAGTAATAGTACCTGTCTTAGTAATAGTCCTTCCGTGATGAAAACAACTTTGGTATGCTGCGTTTTCCTTTTCTCGAACCGTATCTGATAACCAACTTTGGTTCCATATTCGTTTAGAGTTTCAAAAGCTACACGCTTACTTAATGAAACACAAGCTATCCTACGAGGCTGTGTACAAGCTGCAAAGCCAAATCATAATTGAATTATTTCAAGGTCAATGGTTGCAACGTAATTGAGATTGTTTTGCCCTAAGATGGTCTTTTCATATTACCAATGTTTTCATACCCAGCCCTCAGTAAATATTGAGGAACTTGAGTACTTTTTCCACAACCGGTATCGCCCGCTGGAATTGTAAATATTACACATTATGATATAAAATGCCTTAGCCATGTGTGCATTAATTAAAAACAACCAATTACCGATAATGAGTACATTATACTTTGAAAGCGTCTCTACTATCTCTTCTCGGAATTGAGAAATTGGCAACGCAGCCTGGGTTTCTCTTAACTTTTTCAGTTTACTAAACCTCTCCTTCTGTAAAAAGTCGATGAAGTACAGTAAAATCTGGAGAAAGTTTTTTATCACCTCGAAGGGTACGTGGCGTCTAACATATTCCTGGTCATCTAAGGAAAAAAACAATAACCGTTAAGAAATATAGCTAACGCTAATAAGCACAAGATAGCATATATGTGCTTGGTTCAACAAACCTGGATAAAGATTACAAATGTAATCCTCCACATTTGTATGTTTGAGTGAAAAGGGTACTGTGTGAACTTTTGCGTAACTTCCAGGAAATTGTACTGTCTTATCCTGGATCTCCACACCCTTCATGAAGTTTCTCTCTCCCTTAAGATCAACCTTTGTTCCTTTATTTGTCTGAATACGTCTAATTTTTTCATAAAATTTCCAGAAATCTTCATATTGAAGGCTCCATTTTTTAATTATGTCAGTGTCTCTGAAGAACATGCGGTCAAAGTAACGTTTGAATGTATTGACATCAAAATCATCAGTGTTTTGTTTTACACTAGTACGAGTACTGTGGCGTCCTGATTCTGCCTCGTGATAATGCTGATGTTGCTCAGACTTTAACTCAGATCTTGATCTATTTCTTTCTGATCTAGAAAAACTTGATGCCACACCAGTATCTTCATTCCTTCTTCTTTCTCGTTCTCGATTACTTTGGTCATGTCTTTGCGGACTTTGACTTCTGCTTTTAACTTTTCGTTGTTTCTTACTGTGTTTTTTCCTCTTGGAAGCGTAATGAGTTGCAGAAGACTGACTAGAGCTGGACCTGGAAGAATGTTTTCTCTTCTTTGACTTTTTTAGCTCCTTGGACCCTTCGGATTTGGATCGCCCCATCTCCCTACAAATATGCTTGCGCAACAAATAGCTACTAAAACTAAGAATGGTAGAATTAAAAAGTTACGATGCAATGTTTAACTGCAGAAAGTTAATGCAATGTCAAAACGCACAAGGGGAACACTCTTGTTGATCTTGCTCTGATGATAATCTGTCACAGTGCAAGCAAGCACTCCGGTACAGTGTATTTATGTACTAAAAAGATACTTTCATTCACACATGTCTAGTGTTTGTAAACACAGTCCCGCTGATGACAATACCCAACCACAATCATCTGGACCTGGAAACGCGGCAATTTCAACTTTTGTTTTGATCACTTACAATTGGCTTTATAAACCCTTTTTGATGATCACGGGAACAAAAATGAGGTCACACATCATCCCACACAAATACGAAAAGTGTAAAAGCACTGTTTTGAAAGTTTTGAAAGTTGTCGGTGCACTGTTATGATTCACTAGCATCCGTTATTAGTTAATTTATTAAGTTTCGTTAACCACGCGCATTGGGTTCGTGCTAAAATAAATATTGAAAAAGTTAAACGTGTATCGGAACAAAGACTTGCATGCCAAGTGTACGCATAGGTAGTATTATATTATTAACGTTTCGGGTGGAACAATAATTTAACAGCTTTTGGTATTATTGGACATTTCTGTGGAAAATTTTTCTTCAAACGCTTCAACTTGAAGTCTGTCCAACAATCAACCGGCTACCGGAAGTCATTACTAATGGGAGGGACGTGAGTTGAATACATTACAATGATAAAGTGTGCATACTCACTGTATATTTTTGTTCCATAACTAGATTAATTCTTATTTTCACTTTTTATTTACACTAGACCTTGGTGACAGGGCACAGAGGATTCCGCATGCGAAAACGCGTATGCGGGGTACGACCATCCAAATTGGTGAAACTAGTTGTAAGATCCTTGTGCGAACAGAGGTATCCATGAACTACTGACGTAAAGAACTCATTACGAAAAATACTAGTGAAGATCATATTGGTCTATTAATAATTTATTGTCTTACAGCATTAATTTAAACTTGTTACTTCTTGGTATACGTTTATACAGACTGACAGATATCTTCTATATAACTGGATTCGTTGGTAGTGAGGGGAAAAGTCAAAGGAGAAGTTGTTCGATATGCAAAAGACATCCGTAACTAATAATTCATTGTCATCGGCAAGTAGTACTGGCAGCAGCCCAATAGTACCTAGGAGAACAGCTGCACCTCCTAATAAAAGCGCATCTAGTCAGTCCGGTAATCCTACCCCCTTGATATCATCAGCTAGTAAAGCGAATGGAAATAATGTAGACATTCAGCTGCGTTGTCTTGAAAGAAGATTTGACCATGGATTGGGTAAACTACTGGACCAAAATACCCAAGTTTTGGTGCAAATGTTGCAAATTAAGGAGGAGGTGAAGGATCTGGGTGATAAAGTTGAACATTTCTGCGACCATAAAAAACCAAAGGAAATCAACGGTTCCACGATGCAACAAAAGATTCCCTTAATTAGTTGTAAAAATTGTGAGAGTCAGTCATGTCATTCAGCTGAAGAGGTACTTTTAATTTTGCCAACTCCCTGGGCTATATATTATTTTACTTTTATATTGTGTAAAAAAACAAATGAATAACGCTTCACTCATTCATATAAATTTTTATAGCTTGCTGCTTTGAAGGAGCAAATTAATCGCTTGGAAAAGCTAACAATTAAAGCCATCGAGAGCATTTCAAATCAAACACAAGAAGCCGTTGGCCAACTACCATCGATTGCATTAAATTCGGGATCAGAAGTGGAGCTTGAAAATTTTCCCTGTGTTCCAGCGGTTCCCTTTGACGTTCCTTCTGCATCTTGGACTTTGGACTCTATATCAAATACCAAACCAGTATCCGTGCCTGCACCAGAACTATTGGAGGAAGAATGCGAAAAATCAGAAGGTAGCAGGACATTTAGTGGACTAAACGAATTAAACCCAACTGTAGTGTCTGCTTTGAGTGAAACTAACCCCAACCAAGAGTGCAGTTTGAATAACAGGGTTGATGTGGGCCTTCAGACTGAATTTGATGATCCAGATGTGTATTACTTTGCCGGTGGTAGAAACATTGCATGCCAAACGGATTCTTGTGAACAGTACGGACCGTTAATTCCTTTACCAATTGGTTCCACGCCAGTAATAATAGTGCTTGATCCATCAGACTCTGACACGGAAATTTCAAATATAACGGATTCAAGCATGATTGAAGCTAATACGTTTGATTCCTTGTTACGTGGAAATAAGCTTAATTGTCCAACTCCTGTATTTACTGATCCCATCTCACCTTCCACAGGACAAGCAGCTAAAATTTTATTTGAGTCGTGTGTTGATACTGCTGACATGATAAATAATCCCACTAACATTGACACGGCTGTGAGTACAGTTGTTGAAACAAAATCAAGTGCCACTCAACTTTCTGTAGGTGTTCTTATTGAAGAATCGGCTGAGAATATGGTAGCTAACGATGGTAGCGGTGATTACAACCCTAAACTTGCTGAAGGTCAACCAGTTGAAAATGAAGCTACGTGTGAACAATTGAAATCAGAAGAATGTGTGCACACAGCAGCCGAGTCCCATCATGTCAAAACCACGTTTGCAGATAAAGCGAAAAACGGAATGTTAAGGCAAAGTTCCCTTCAAGCCAAGTCAGTCCCGACAAATATTAACAAAATAGGAACGTATACTATTTCAAAAACTAGTTCTTCTGCCAATCAGCAAAAGGGAAAGATTGTTCCAACTCCAAGCTATCGTAGCAATATTGCAAGTCGTTGCCGCACTGCCGTAAATACAAGCAAGCAGCAGGTTTGTGACTTACGTGAACATAAAATTTATAATATATGTATTTAAAAAAATCAAACCATTGCTTTCTGACTTAACCATTCGTTTAAATTATCTGAAATATTCTCTTTATTTATTTCAATTTTCTTATCTATATTTAATCATCTTAGGTTCTTTCGCCTGTCAAATCTAAATTCTGTACAAGTCTTTCTTCCTCAGCAGGCCTCTCTCTCAATCCTTCAAGTACCACCTCTAAATTTAACTCTCTTTCACGCGAATGTGATCAAGCAAATTCTAAGCTGTGTTGGAACTCTAAAAGTTCCAGCCAAATCAAGTCACCAACTTCTTTGAACTCTAGCTCCACTAAACGCACTACTTTTACTAGCAATAATGTTTCCGCAAAAACGCTTGGCCCTGTGAAGTCAGAGACTACTGAGAAGGTAAACTCTAAAAGATTACATATATCACCGTTACCGTTATTTACATTTAGCAGTGGGTCAAGTGTTGTTGTTGTTGTTGTTGTTGTCCATATAGAATTATATAAAGCTATTTTGCTTTCAAATAGCTATATTAGTGTGCATTCACAATTTTAAATATTTTTCGTATTCATTCCGTTTGAACAAAAATATAGACGTACAGATTGTAAACTAACCTGCCAACTCGCTAAATAATTATATCGTTTTAATTTAGTACTATTTCTTTTGTCTTACTGTTTTAAATGCGTTCTAAAATCGTGTATCCTTGCTTTTAGCTTTCGTAATTTGATTTAATAAGTGGAAGTAATAAAAGCATGCATTTTTCTTTCTTCCTCTTCGTACTTACATAATTTTAAGCACCGTGAATTTTCAATGATCAATTGCTTTATTTCAGAAGAAGCATGTACCAGGAAGCATTAATGTATCTAGGCAAGGGTCAACAATTACCAGAACCAACGACTGCCGTAATGATTCTCGCGTTGGAATGACCCGTTCAAAGTCCATGATCAATCAATCATCCTCTTCAGCGGCAGTTCTGTGTGTAGGGGGAGGTCGCAAAAGTGCCAATGACACTCTCAGTCGTAATGAAAAGAAGCATATGGAAAAATCGGGTAACACTAAACCGCAGTCGGGGAATAAAGTTACTAATTCGGCAACTAAAAATTTTGTTTCCTTGCCTGACGTATCATTCCAGAGGAAACGAAATAGTACAGTTGATGAAGGTACAATTATAATTTTATGTTTCTGCTACGATTTTAAAATATTGTCGCTCGCTCTGACTGAATTCACATCATCATGTATATTATTGTATAGATGGATGGGAAACAGTACGAGCGCGTTCAAATCGTACAAAATGGTCTCCATCTGGATCCTCTCTAAGTATACCATTGGTTGCCGAAAACGGCATAAGTACGAATGGTTGCAATAATAGTTCCAGTTCCACCACTGGAAGTGAGTCTAACAATAGCGCTTGGAAAGAAGTTGATGATGAAGCTGTTGACGAGGAAGAAATAAAGAAAAAAGAAGAGGACTTGGATAATGCTATTCGGGAAGAAGAGCTACTGGAGGAGGAACTTCGTCAAGTCGAGAAAGATTTAGAAATGGTTTGTCGAATGTTTGCTTTATAAGCAATGTAAAGTGGTAAAGTTCAAGCGATCATTTTGCTCACTTGTTTGTCTTTGTTGCACATAGATCGAGAACGAGAGTAGAGATGACACAACAACGTCTGAAAAGGACAACGCCCCAAGTCCTGACGGGATGCAACCCATAGCCGATATGGATACAGAAAAGGAACAATTTTTCTTTATATGCATGGACGATGAAGCAGGAGCCAAATGTAAAAAAAAATTTCTTGTGTACTGTATTCTAAACTGAAACCGCATTTGTCATTGTGTATTTCCAGCAAACATGTCTTTTTTTTCATCAGCTGAAGACTTTCCCCCACGTGAATCTGGAAGAATTGTTGCGCTGAGAGAAAAACTTATGTCTCCTGCTAAACGATGTGACAGTGCTGAAACACTGCGGAAGTATCAAGCAAAATTAGCAAAAGCGGAAAGAAATCGTGAAAAGCTGTTACAGGCAAAATATAATCGATACGTGGAACTCAGTGAACGTGTAAGTAATTTACTTTCACATACTCATTAGTTTTTTAGTACAAAATGCTATGACACTCCACTGTGATTGAGTGAACCATTATTAACATGTAACTTCTTTTCTTTAGTTTGAAGCATTGAATGAAACAACCAAAAAGTTGGTCAGTGAAAGAGAAGAACTAATTACCAAGGCTGAGGCAAGATTGCAACGAGCAGCTGAAAACAGGAGGCAATATTTGCAAAACATTGTCAAGAAGGCACATGACGAGGATGCAAAAGCAAAGGAAATTGCTTTCATTAACTACTTAGAAGCTCAAAACAAGCGTCATGATTATTTAGCAACAGCACACGTAAGAATCGCTTTCTTCAGATTGTTTTGTGAAAGTTGGACTGGAGATGGATAATCTTACTGCGTTGTGCGTTTGTAGGAAATTGAAGGAAGACTTCAAACAATTCAAGAAGACCGTCGCTTAAAGTTAGAAGAACGAGCTAGTAAAGCATTGTCTGTGATTGAACGTCAGTCTCGCATAAGGAGTAATTGGCAGGTATTCACAAACTAAAATTTCTTCAAGCTAAATGAAATAAATTAAGATATAGTAATAATTAAAATTATGTGAATTGTTTTAACAGTCAAAGTTGGAAAGAATGCAGGAAAAGCGTAGAAAGGCCGAAGAGCGTATCACGCGGGAAAAGGAAGTGAAAGCAAAAGAGCGTTCTGAACTTGCCCAAGAGAAAGCAAGGTAAGACCCAGTTGTGAACAAATAAATACGTCAATTTAAATAATTTGACACCCTTTACAATGTGAAGTTTTATTAATTTAGGGACCGAGAAGAAAGATTATCTGCACTAAACGCTGCAAAACAAGCAGAAAAGGAAGAACTACAAAAGAAAATACAGCAAAAGCAAGAGGATACAGCCAGAAGACACGAAGAAAATATGGAGCAGATAAGGCAAAAGGCAATTGAACTCAGTGTTCCAAGAACTCAAGAGGACAGTTCTACTCCAGCAACTGTTAGAGTTTGTACTCTCTGTAAAGTATCGGTAAGAGATATAAATTGCTTAACTTTGTCATAAATAATGCATGCTCATACATACAATTGATACATACAAACAAGGAAGCAAATACAAATAATAATGATTTTGATTTTTAGCTTCCATCTGAAGTTCAAGAGTTAGCTCATTTACGAGGAAGAGCTCACATAGATGCGGTGAAGAAAGTTGAGAATATTCCAGCCTTTTCAAGTGCCTTGGAAAGTTTTGGCTTGAAATACGTGTGCGATTTGCAAATGGACAAAATCGACTTCAAAATTCAAGTAGACAAGAATAGGTTCAAAACGCTGAAGAAGCATTGCAAGAAACTTATGCAGAAACTCATCGATAAGTATGACTCCATAATTTTTTTAATTGCCCTTTTAAAATTAAAGACCCCTTGTTACTATTTAAATTGCTTGTAATTTTGTAGTGGTTTGGAGTATGAACAGTTAGAAAAGGAAGCAAGCATGATAAAAACGGCAGATCCTGACTTGAAATCAAAAATTCATAAAAATATACGTGAATTGGATAGACTAGTCACACTTTTTGAAAATGAGAAGGGGAGTGCAACGATTGCTACTTCAATGGATCGTCTAATGACAGATATTAGAAAGACATCGGTTAAGGTTAGGCAAAATCTCATCAGACTTGATGCGCGTCATTTATTGAAATGGCTAATTCTCATATGTACCAATTTAATTTTCAGGTGAAATCTATTAAAGATGTAGTCGTCAGTTTAGGTGCTGTTAATGCCGCTTTAAGGGTGATACGATGCTCCGCCAAAGATCTTCCTGATAAGTAAGCGTAATATTATTATGGTTCTAACAGATGAGGGCGACACATTTTTACTTAATAGACAATTTAACACTGCATAGGTTGAAGATATCCGCTTGCAACCTGCTGCTTGGTATACTTTATGATAGTCAAACCAACGTGATCTATTGTTTACGAGGAACGGCTATATGTAGTATTGTCGAGTTTTGTGCTGAAAGATTAAGTGTAAGTTTTCTTTCTGATATAGGATTTATAATGCTTACGAAATCGTAATTAAATTCACAATGCTTCACTCAATTGCATATAGGCCTTAATCCCCGAGGGCAAACGATGGATAGTTGGAAGTGCAACAACAATGGCAGAGCAACTTCCTTATGATCCTGTAATTGGTACGTGCTTGCAAATTTTCTTGTATGTTCTATTCTAAGTACCGTAACGAATAATAATAAAGTTAGATGATTTAAATCCTCTCTGTCTGTGATTACGCAGAATCTCTTTTGGAACTAATGTTTAGTATAATCAACATAGTACCTGACCCATTTCATGGCATTGGAAGAGAAGGGGCATTGGATGGAATGACACTTCACGATATTAAAACACGAGTGTTGGATATCATCGGGTAAAAATATTTTTCTTGTGGATACATTTCATTCTAATAAGGAATATTACACAGAGTATAAAATGCAATGAATTGGAAACGTTTTTTACTTTTCAGGTATTTGGTAGCTTCAAGTGTCATAGACCGATTTTCAATATACTGTAGTGCGGTACGAGGTCCAATTGAAAATCAAGAAACAGTATCAGAGTTGTTAAAAATGGTGTTAGACTTTCTAGTGATGAATGTTTATGCTTTACACTTTTGGTAAGTTACATTACATAATTTATTGTGAACTTATTACTGTTGTGTATTTATTTAGGGTTATGCTAGTTTACTCATTACATGATTGTTTTATGACTAGTTGGATATCCAACGGGACAAACGGAAAGAAGGAAATGGATACCACACAATTATTGGCAGCTTTAGAATCCTCTGAACTGGCGGGGGCTGTTTCAATGTCATACACGCTACTTTTACATCAAGGGGCACCTACCAGGCCTCGTTTGACACCAGGTAATGGCGAGTGTGAAATTCAGCCAGTGCCACCACCTCCGGGCGATAGAACGTCCTCTATTGTGAGGTCAACTTTACTTTTAATTAATGCTGTAGCTCGACTTGATCATCAAGCATTACAGGTAAACACTACTAAACCTTTTAAATACCTACATAATACCTATAACCCAGAAGGTAAAATAGGCATCCCATTGTATAGCAATGTTTGTCGCATAAATAGAATTGTTGAACAACGCAATGCAATGATATGATTATATAATCTATTGACTAATCTGTTTTACTCTGTGAAAAATCTACCTCACGTTTATGGGGCTACGTGATACCCTAGGTTGTAGGTGTAAAATAAGATATGATACGTTTAGAATGGGACATATTAACTGCGTAAAGATAAAGTAATAAAAGTTGATAAATGAGATTTATTTTCAATCAATTTTTGAATTGATTAAAAATAAAAACAGTTTCTCAAGCTAAATATAAAATATATCAACAGCAGATACATTTTATGATAGTTCTATAGTTTACGTTTGCAATCATTTTGAAGAATAGAATCAACAAGAATCACAACCCAGACTTTTTAAGCTTCAACGCATAAAGCGAACTGAACGCAAGGATGGATAGAAATGACGAGATACCATGCGATGATACAATTCAGATTCCAATTAGCTCAAGACAAACAACAAACATTCAACAGATCAGTCGCTTCAGTAGTTTTTGTATCAAGAAGAGAAAATGATAATCAAATAGAAAAAGTTGAGCTTTTTGGTTTTGAGTGATGTGATGGTAGCTAGCCGAATGCAGGGTATACGCCGCGGTAGCGACATGAGAACCGTAAGCACACGAAAATGTTGTTCATATATTGTGTTCCACCACCATCAATACTGTACAAGTAGTATGTATTGCTAATAAAGTCAAATAAAAGCCCTCAACTCAAGTGAATGATGGGTTTTATGAGAGGATGGATGATATCTGTTATATGTGGTTGGATTCTCTGACAAAAGTTATGTTTAGCTTGTTCATTTCTGTAGTCTTTCTGGAATTTCAAACAATGAGCGTAGGCAAGTAATGATAGAAAATAAACCCTATTAAGGCTGAACTAAGGATCGATGGAGTGCAAGCTACTTAAAATTTTGATTATATTAATTACTGTCAGTGTCAGTAGATCTTATTAATATAATATATTCGATATATGTATTATCAATATTACATTTACGTATGGTGAAACTTGGTTTAAGTTTATGGTTTTTCACTCCTAACCGCCGGAGGAGTATCCCTTGAAAACTTGATGAAAATGGTACTGGGTTAAATACCTTGTGCTGTAGTACCGAGTACAAATCAGTGAAAGTTTATGGGTTTTCCATGATTTATAACCCCATACCCCCGGGGGTTTTGACCTAGGGGTTTGAAATTTATATGACTTTAAGGTCTTTATCTAAAGTATGTGTACTACGTTTAGGTCAGCTAGGTTGAATGGCGTGGTCAGAAGAACGAACGAACGAACAAGGGAACTAACAACAGATTTGATCTCCATTCTTATAAATGCACAATTTTGATCGATTTATTTCAGGATTTCATACTCCAGAAGCATGAATTTTCATATAGTACATATTGTACTGCCAGCTATTAAAAATGTGAAAAGTCAAATCATGCTGGAGTGATGCATGAAAGTCCATATACATATCAAAAATATGACAGGGAGGAAAGGCCAGCCCCGCTTGATAATAATTAGTCACCCATAGCTAGTTATTTACCCCCTTGGTTACTATTTTGGAATCTATATCCTCCTTTTCATTATGACAACGTTTCGTTGCTATGGCTTTTTTAAGCACAAAAGAATTTTAACAAAAATGTGTATCTGAAAGTTTTTTGTTTTTATGAAAATGGGTCCCTATGTATTAATTTGATCAAATTAGCACAAATTCGCGGTAACCATATTATGTCACATACATTCCGGCAGTTCTTGCAACCAAGAGATTTAACTGTTGTTACTATACACTGTGTAGTACACGGTACAATGACAATGGACCTCTTGGAGTTTATGGAGACGTTGACTCTTTTTCATGAATGAGATAGATAAATAGCCATGGGTTTGACACAAGTGTACATTAGTTACATATGTGTAGTTTGATTGTATGTATACATTTTTATATGAGTATTAGCACAGTACAGAGGCCCCCTTTTAGTGAAAATTATGTTTATTATAGCAGAATCGAGTACTTTATAGCATTACCAGAGAAGTGGTTCATTTCACATGTATTATTATGAGCACTCTCCAGTGCTGCTACTCAATAAAATCTTCGGGAAAATATAGCTTTGCTTTTCTAGGCAGCATTAGTAGCACCATAATAATGTATGTTTGCAACCACTTACATCTTAACGTAGTAGTACACTAACGTCAGTTTGATAATGGCAATGGATACGATAATGATGATGACTTATGAGTGATGTTAATGGATACAGAATGTCCTGGGATCTGAAGCCGTCTCACTTCAGTTCCGTCACATAGCGAGCCAGCTATTATGGCAAGTTGTGCCACATCGGTCCGATGGCAATATGCGAAGACTTCTCAATGAACTGCTTATCGCTATTGCATACTTTACTGTTGGCAATAGACATAATCAGGTAAGTAGCATTCTACAAATGATGCTGCAGAATATTCATATATTTATGTACATTGCAAAGAAGAAGACTAAATAAGCCCTTTTTTGTCACAATGAAAACGTTGGCTTATTTAGCTTCTTATATTAAACATTTCAACGTGGCGTGAAATAAGTATATCTTGGAATGAATAATACATGTATGTATAAATAATATTTGTAAATACAGGTAACGATTCAGTCAGGACAAACTCCTACAGTTTTGCAGCAGCTATGCACATTGCCCCAGGAATTCTTTAAAGATATTAAATACATTAAGATACTCTTTCCAACATTGATATCAGCTACATATGGATGCCCCGAAAATATCGAGATCCTAACTCAAAATAATATCGATCTGCAGGTAATTTAATTTCTTTCAAAAAGTTTACCTATGCATGACGTTTCATGATTTCCGTTTTGAATGCATTTTTTGTCGTCTCATACATAGGCACTTGATTGCTTTATGCAGTCCCATCATGCTGGTAGTAACGATATGCTGAAGAAATTAAAACTGACGGCAACATCAAAAATTACTGACGAAATATATCCACATTTTAATGGAAATGTAAAATCAGAGGAAAAGGAAAATCAAAATGAAATCCAGGAAATTAATATACATAATTGTCTTATGAATGGCCATGTAAAGGAAGTAATAAGCTGAGATAACGAGTGTTATCAGCGTTCTTCATTTTTTTTTAAATCGTTTTAATAACCTTGTAATTTTATCATGTCGTATGCATGAAGTTTACTAACAGTTTAAATTATTTCTTACATCGCAATGGTAAGTAAAATTGATTGTACTTTGGAACGTTATTGATTAAAATTTAAACGGTCGCGTTGAAAAGTAGGAATCGCAGAAATAGAAGCCTTGTTTTTTAGTCAGCAGGAGATGTATGTGATGTATCTTTTCTTTTTTACAACTTATTAAACACAACAGTGCAATGGTAATTAGTGGTTAGTGATAAGTTGCTTCGCTTCATACAGCTTTAACTCTGACTGTTGTATTTCTCAAATACCTACTACATTCGTTGGGCGTTCAGCATCTTATCTACTCGCGAGCGCTAAATTGAACTGCAATTTACAATATACGCATATTTAGTAATAATAAATACAAATGGTCACAGAGCGTCAATAAAAAAGTTGTTGTTTGTTAATAAACTAATAATTTATCGTCGTTGTTCGCTAAAACTTGTTCTCTTAATAAATGTTTAATGCAACTAAGTCTGCGTAAAAGAACTGCAGTTTGTCTTTAACAATGCTCCAAGTGTTCCAGATTATTTAATCATTCGACATAATGTCCGACGGTCTCATGGTTGATATTATGATATCATTTTTTCATATTTCATTCCATATTATACATATACCTATGTTGCATGTACTGCATTAAATACCAATGCGTGCTGAATAGTAGCACGAACTAGTTTAATTCTGATTTTCATTACTTTTTTCATGCAACTTTAGTTATTCATGCGTTTCTAGATTTCATAGCTGAGCAAGAGCAAACCCTTCTGTCAAGCAAAAATGTGAATGGGTATGGTTTTGGGCATTTGTTCTTTCAGTTTAATGTTGATGTGGTTTTTAATGGTTGATGTAGTTATGAAATTGTTTTAATTCTTAACTTGCGCTGGCATAATCGTCCATGTACTTTATTCCCTAGCATTTAGTTACATGAGTCATATATTTTTATCATCCATACGCGTACGAGACACAGGCCCAGTTTACAAAATATTTCTCGATGTCCATAAAAGGCATTTTTAGTTATGACGTTATCAGCATTCCAGTGTACCGACTAACATAGTATTTTTTACATATATATTGCACCATCGTAATCGTATCGTAAGAGAACATGGTGCGTAAAGGGCTGGGGGCAACCAATGCAAATCAAAGACGGAAAGTTAGTAGGTAATATATCTTATGTATATGTATGTGTAATGTAATGTGTGTTAAGTTTACGTCTTTTTCGACGGTAGTAATATAATAATGGGAATGATATATAAAATATAATGCGTTTGCCTTGACCAGATTAGATTTCATGTATTTTATCTCATTCCTGACTAAAGCAAACAACACAACAAAACAAAAATTATCATTAGTAATCCAGTATCCAGTCGTCATTGTGTGCTCATAGTATATGCTAATCGGTCAAGTTTTATAGACACAACAACAGCTTCCGTTTATCACTTTTCCTGTTCCGTTACGGAGGTGAGGAACATTTGGGGCTGAAGCACGTATGAAAAACCCAAACCTTTCTTTGCACAGAAATATTTGAACGGAGACAAACAGAATTACATATCAGCTCACAGTACACGCAATTTAATAAAATTGAAGGTTTAAAACTAATGTAAGTCGAAACATATTTTGAAGTTACAGATGAATGCACTTTCTTATTATATGTACATATATCCGTATCTACTTGTACTTGTTGTAGACTTGTAGACCCAATACATATCTACTCTCTACTCTACATAAAATATATCATTATTATTAACATCCAAATGAATCTGAATAGCATTACTGGAAAAAAATCACCACTACTTGGTACATACTAAGTATATACGCTCAAACTACTGCAATAATTGTCTTCCAGCTTTCTTAATTAATGTCACGAACGAATGACGTACCGCGTACTCCACACATGACTCTACTACAAACGATCATCGACTTTGCCCATTTCTCCCTACACAAAAACTACAAACAATAACGTGTATGTAAACAGCTAACTACTAGCCCCATTTCATTATCATATATTAAAGTACATAATATATTGGGCTAGGGTTGGCCTGTGGTTTTGGAACATGCATTCATTTTCCTTGTTATCTGTATGAACGAGCTAGTAGTATGCATAAAAAAGCAAGCACTACTGTATGTATTTCATTTCATTTTCATTATGATTCCGAGGATAAGTTTGTGCGTATTATAATTTGTAGATGTTTGGCTTGTGCAATCTTTTTATAAGCTATTAATAAATATAAGATTGGAAAAAATTAATTTGCCTTGCCATTTTCAAAAAAATCTCGTGATCGTTTAGAACATTATTTGTTAAAAGTGCTCGAAATTCGTGCTAGCAGAAGAAGCTACGAACAGAAAAATGCCTAGACCAACAAGGCGTATTAGAAAAGAAGATATAGGCGATCCTTCCAACTTTGTACATGTACAACATGTAGGGTTTGGTCCCAAACCAACTCCGAATAAACCTCAAGATGGGGACTTTACACCTGAAAACGGTGCAAATGTGTCACCCAATACTACAGCAATATCTGAGGACAATTATTCTAAAGTTGAACGAAGAATCAAAGGACCGCGTTCCAGTCAAATACCACGCCATCATAGATCTACAACGACATGCACATTTCCATCGGAGGGAGAAAACCCTTATCCTGTTTCTAGAAAAAAATCATCGACTCGTAATAGTAATGATTGTAATGGGGAGGATAGTTCAGGGGGTTCTCCTGACAGTAAACCCTTAACTAAACCCATGTTTGGCTCATTACTTAATCTTAGTTTTCTTCCACTGGGTATGGGAAAGTCATCCTCTAAGTCACCTTCCATAAACAAAACAAAGAGAATGTCCCTTTTGAATCTTACTGCAAGTAATTTATTTGCACAAACTCCAAAACAACAGTATGAAGAAAATCGGGAATCAGTTCATATGACTGGTTATGTACGAAGGCGATCATTCTCGAATTCAAAAGATGATAATAATGACAGCAGTGTTAAAACGGTTCATAAGGACAAAGCTGCCAATGCACAACAATTACCACACCTTCAGGGCTACACTGGTAATGTCCCAACAAGAATCCCACTAGCAAAATTAGGAAGAAGCAAATCCACATTGTCGGATTTTGCAAAACGTCCAAAGTTGCGACTTAAAATTACGCCACCAGTGGTACCTCCACCAACACCTCCAAATGCAGTTTCAACGCGGGCAAAAAATAAGATTAACGTTGAGAAAGAAAGTTTGCCATCCCCCCCACCCTCACCAATTCCTTCTCCTCCCCCGTCACCAGTCCCGGATACATTACCGCCAATCCTCCAGCAGGTTGATGAAGTTATTTTACGTAGAAGTCCTAAAGCTCAAGCAAGATCAAGAATCATCCAACTTCCTTCTCGAAGTTCCGTGGACTCGGTGGAACCATCGTCTCCACAATATTTAACTCCAGCAGGTGGTTCCTCACCACTTTTAGACAATGAATCCACTTGGCCTCTTTCACCGACCATACCACCATCCAGTACGCCGTTCTTTCCTGCAAACCGAAGTGCACCAGGCACTCCTCCTATTTGGCCTTTGCAGCCGTCCTGGCCCAGTGTACTATCCAGGCATAGCAAAGGTAAATTAGTAAGACACATACACATTGAGACGCGTATAAAAATATGTACTATGTCATCCATTTCCACATTCTGAATTTGCTTTTGTGATTGCTTAAAATTATCCACATGTGGAGTACCATCATTCATGTTTTCAATTGTATTTTAACTGGGTAGAAGCAACAATTCCGGAAATTCCCTCACCCACTAAAGAGGAAATGGAAACGATAGAAGAAAGCGAGTATGCACCTGTTGTGTCAATAGTTGACAGCTTTATGTCCAATGATAATGCAGAACCGAATTCCAGCAACGCTGATGCTGTTGGTAGACGTAGGACTCAAAGTCCTATAAAAAATGAAACGGATGAACAGTGTCTACAATTTTTAACAGGTCAATTATTAATTTCTCATTAACATACTATAGTGTGTATGCTTAATCATGGCATCACTTAAATGACAATATTTCCCCGGCTATTTTATTTAATGTAAAACACAAATTTTGTGATTGCAGTTAATCCCTTCAGTATTGCATCAATAAGTCCGATTCTTCGAGAAAATATCCAATACACACAATGGTCACGCGTTGGTCAGAGATTGTTTGAATTCATCCCAGCGGAAACCCTGTCAAAATCTGATGGAGGTTCAGGTATGACTTCCGGGGCAGAAACCCGTGAAAACGAATTGTATGAAAGCATGTTATCAAAAACATTAGAATTGTGGATAGAAAAGGCAGGGGATCAAGCAAATATAGATAATTTACTCACAATTCTCAAGGAAGAAAATCATCATCAAGCTACAGGTAATTTGATGTACTTCATTTGCAATTTACACAATATATATTTTGGACATGACTCCCGATTATCTTCATTATAAAGAAGCTATAAAAATTAACGCTGTGGTTTTATGTAACTGCTGTAGAGTCGTTGCGGGAAATATTTCAGAATACACAAATGTAACGGTTTAGGTTCAACCTTATTCAGGGAAAAGGAATTCTTCTCATCCCTGGAGTTTCAGGAACTGTGTTGCGGGACGGACGCGAAATAAAATGGAATTAAATGCATTTTTTCAAACCAAGATCATGTAATTATAGAAGGGGGAAAATTGAAAATATGCAAAAAGTGTAGTTGGTCAAGTATAAGCCATATGGCGTAAATACATTCACTGTTTATAGTCTGATTGGTTAGTATTTATACAATATACGAGTATGTTAATATGTGTGTGCTAAATTGGTAGTTAATCTATTCTCTTTATAGAATGAATAAGAAATGTGGCTTATGTAGTAAAAGTAATAAATATAAAGATAAAAAAATATTTACATAAACACAGTTTTTACCAGTTCATATATTTGTGGGCATATTTCTTGAGCCAAATTCCAAAATAAATAGTAAACTTTTACTTATACTATTCTATTCTGTTCATACTTCTTACATAATAATGTGTATATTTTTATATACATTGTCAATAGTCAAATACATTTTATAGCAACTTTACCTCCAGAGAATGATACTGGCTGTGTGAGTACAGCAGACAAAGAATATCTCGCGAATGGAACGTTTTTAAAGGGAAATAGCGAGAATGAACAATGGGTGAAAGGAAAGCACCATTGCATACTACAAACCTAAAAACGAAGAAAGTTTAATTTCACTAATGCACCACTCGTGAATTTATCCTCCTCTTTTTCACCCTTCCCATTCAAAGTTTTCGTTTCATACCCTACCCTACCATTTTGATTTTCACTTCAACCAATTTCTCTGTACATTTCCAAAAGTTTTGTGTCGAGTGCAAGGTGCAATCTAAATGCTTACAGCATGTTACAAAACACTGTAACACATACAACATAAACACACACACGCTTTTTTCGATTCCAGTCCAAGAGTCCAACCCTAATATTACATACAACATAGCATAATAATAATTTTTTCATGGATTGCAGTTTTAGTCGATTAAGTAGTGGAGAAGGAAGTCACAGACACACGTGATCATGTGAATGAATCCTTGTACAGCGTCAACTAATTGTTATTATCCTTGAAATTTCATCTGAAGAAACAACTACATATGCCTGCATATAAAACTTGTGTTCACTTTTTTTGTAAATTTCAGTAAAACATACATGTGAATTGAGCTTATACATGTACATATACTTGACATCATATTTTGTCATTTAAATTTAAAACGACTTTATATTAAGAAGGGAATCAACATAAATATTTGTACACGAACGTGTGAACTGTTTGTCAAAAACTAACTTTGCATGCCACATTTCATGATATTTTGTATGTGTATATGCATACATATGTAGGTACGGTTTGTGCAATTAATCTTTTGAATCAGAATTTGGGTAGGTACATATTTGTGAATACGTGAATTATTGTGTAATTTGTCCTTGTGATATTCATTTTTTTAATAATTTTTTTTTGTTTTTTTGACAATTTATTAAGAACGTTGGAAAGTTGATAATATCAACTTGATAGTGTCGCAGTTTTATATTGTAGGTATATAACATGTATGTAAGTTTGTTAGATTATGATAAAGCTAAGTATCTGCGATTATACTTTCACGGCCCCAAAACAAAAAGTCAGTGGGGAAAGTGCATTTATGGCTGCAATTCTACCCTAGTGAAAAAATGTTAGAAGAAGAAAACACAAACGTATTGCATACTGTGACTGACTGTATCCAAGCACTTGCTTCAAGCAGTTTCAAAATCATTGCATTAGTGTTGTGATTTTTGGATTACGAGAAATGAAGAGGAATAAAATATGGGATGTACATATTATGCACATATATTGCCTTGCCACATTAATGCGCAAGTTTGGTCGTATGGAGAACATCCGAAATGAATAATTCATAAAATATGAAAGCACTTATTACCATTATTACTTACCACAACAATCGTAATAATAATAATATCCATATTTTTTTATTCTCCAAATGGAAAGCTTCAGCAGTAGGGTAAGTTAATTTGGAATGATGGTTTACATGTACACGCAAATCATTCAGAGTGTATTCATTTGTATAACCAAGTTGAATTAGTATATCTGCATCTGTCTTTGAATTTTCCCTTGTTGATCATGGTTTTTTGGTCAAATTTTTTTCAATATTATATTATTGTAATTAATTAGTATAAATTTTGTCGGGGAGTGCGGTGACACATTTTAAGGCATTATGATTTGGATTAACTACGAAGAAAAGATTCTATAACATAGCATTTTTTTCTTTTATAATTTTATAATTTTTCTTTAAAAGCAGTAGATATGCACATGAATTTAATGAATGGACATATTAACATGGTAGTAAGGTAAAGGAGTCAAGATAGAAATAAGCTTTGACCAAAAAAATGGATCAAGTCTACTACAAATAGTTTTGTTTTATTTCAATCTGGATTTTTGTTCTGCAGGATGGGTGCTGCTGCCATATCTCTCATGTACAAATATATGTACGTATGTATGTAATATTTAGGTGTACAGATATATTATGTATGCCACGTCAATTGTCACATGCATGTACCTCTCTTTGAACGGCGGGGCAATGTAAAACAAGCAAATCAAAGAAATCAAAGTTGTATCGATGACAAGGGACCTGTCCCCTTTTTTCCTTCCATCACACATTATTAATGAACCAGAGCTTGCCATCACTGGCAAAGAACAAAGAAAGCAAAACTGAACGTCCCAAAAGAACGGGAAAAGTACCGAAATATAAAATAGTGTGTTTTCCGATTTCATGAAGAGAAAGATAAAGAGAGCTTCATACCATACATGTATGAATTATAGTTTTCCGTACTGCTGGCATGATGATGGTAAAAGGAGACATGAAGAGGGCGAGGACAGATGAACAGAAACATAAATGAGTTTTCCTTGTAGATTTTTACTGTTATACTTTTTCCGCTTTATGTATATTAATTTTCATCCATTATATAATAGTATAATGGTGCATGTATTCACTACGTACTATCATCATCATCTATCTTTTATGTAAGCACACATCTACAACTCCGAAAACGGGGAATTTATATTTTATCAAGTACTTCTACTCACACAGACTTCGAATGTCAGTCATACAGAGTAGTCTTGGACAAAAAAAAAGCAAGGTTACTTGCATGAAAATGAAAAGTGAGCAACTCAAGTACGCACCGCGTCACCACTACTACTCGACTCATCTCTCCTCTTCTTTTTCTCCCTTGAATTGTACACGTATCAAACTATCAACTCTCAACTCATCTCCCATCCCTCCATTTACATACCATGTTTTATGCATAAGTCATCCCAAAGTTGGATTCACAATTGTACCTTTGTACTTTTTTTTGTACGGAGTCACCAGCCCCCAGTTCAACATGCATATTTATTCGTGTGTAATGTAAATACAAAATAGTATACGTATTTTTAGTCCTCAACGAAATTTCAGATTCAGAGTCTCATCTCAACATACAAGAATCCTTGTGTATAGAGAAAAAGATGGAAAAACTCAAATAGCCCTATATATGCAATGAAATCTGAAATATCATCAAATCTTCTTTTTGAGAGAGAAACTTTGAAAAACTGACAGTGTTTGGTTAGATTACAAAGAGCAAATATAAAAAGAAGGGAGTGTGTGTGTCTTATCCAACATTCATTATATACCAAGTCCTTAGTTGTATTTATTGAATACATATATATTGTTTATTTGGACCTGAGCAAATAATTCTCAATGTAGGAGGAGGAGGGAATGAAACCAGGACCGGTAATTTATTAATGAACGGTTCAATGCTCATTGAAGATCTGACAAAGATTTTGGAGCGGTGAGCGCAGTGTAGAAGCTGAATGGCAAGCATGACATTCGCCGCAACAGTGACTGATTCTCCGTAAAACGTAAACACAATTTTTTTTTTCTCCAGCAACACGGTTCATTTAAAAAGGAAATTACACATCCCTTTGAACAAAAAGTGTGTATATGCGAGTAAACCACTATTTTTCTTTTTTCCATTGACGTATTAAATTCATTTGTAATACAATTCATTAATCGAAACACAACAAACCCACTCCAAACGGCGGCATTAGTTCACTCATGGTTTATTTGCGTCATTATTACTACTACATCCAGGTTTATATGTTGGATGATATTTTTAGTTTTATGATAATATGAAATTCCATACGTTTTACAAGAATGGACAGGCAGATTTTTCGTTGAAAATTGAATTATGGTATTATTATTTCCCCCATAAAGGTTTATAGGTGCGTGTACACTCGGTTTAGCATCTGCAAAACATTAAATGTAGATACATCACATATATATATGTATTGTATACCTAAGTATATTCGAATTATTTTGTACATGAAACATTGGTGACAAAAAGACAACACACAGAAAATACGTCTTGAGATTCCCAATGGGAAAAGAAGCACTGCGTTGAAAGCGGCAGAGAAAATCAGAGTAAATTGTCATAATATTTTGACAAAAAGACAACACACAGAAAATACGTCTTGAGATTCCCAATGGGAAAAGAAGCACTGCGTTGAAAGCGGCAGAGAAAATCAGAGTAAATTGTCAGAATATTTCCTCTAGATAACTGGATTGAATCACTATCACTCATCGCATCATAACATATACATATGTATAAGTGATCATAAGCAACGCAAAGTACAAATAGTGTTGAGGACAGAGGAAAAGAAAGAAAGAAAGAGAGAGAGAACAAGTATAGTAGAGTGAGAGCGAGGGAATGATGGTGAACCTTTTAACGGACTAACCAAAGCAGTGCACCTTCTCTTTTGTAACGACCTGATATACTTTCTATCACACGGATGAAACCCCAACCGCGCGACTCGCGACTTACATCTTAACGTTCCTCAGAGTGATATGTGCATTGATGTGTGTATAGGTAATTCAGTCAGTCACAAAACAGCTACTACTCAAGTCACACACACGCTACTTTTATTTCTTGGCCTGCCATCAAAACTACTACTACCCCACCAATAGATATGTGCATTTTGCCAGAAAATACCTACGTACATTTAACAAACCACGTATAAATATCGACTTGAGGAAAAAGTAAGAGCGTATTATAGGTACCTACAATCTCGATCGGTACAACAATTGTTCCTTTATCAATATTGCCTGATTTTTATGTGAACATTTCGATGAAATAAAATCACACATGAAGTTGTGTCAGCTGAATGAAAACTGGGAAGGGAGAGTAAAATCATGAGAATCAAGTTGCAAGACAAAAGTAACATTTTCTTTACTTTTCTCCTTATGCTAACTTTCATCACATCTCAATAAATATATAGGTAGGTAGTTTTATTTGAAGGATAGGAACACATCATCAACGACATAGTAGTCATCCTTGATACACAATGAAGTTTCATCGTAGAAATAAACCACCACCGCACGACCAAAGCGGCGGTGGTTTCTACCATGTTGATGATGACGATGAGCATGGTAAAAGTAGTAAGTAGTTTCAGTCGCGATCGATTGATGCATCGTGTCGACCGGAATAGCTGCAAGCTTTTAGCACTAATGCTTCCTTCCCAACTTTTCAAGTCACCCTCTAAAAAGTTCCATATAAAATAAATGTTACAACTACCCACCACCCTACACACAAACTCAAAATATTGTACATATTATATGTCTGTATGTACATCATCATCGACAAGAAAAAGTAAAGCAACATGGTATTTTTTTATTCTCTTTTCCACCAAGTTTTTTCATTCCTTTCTCTCCAGTGCCACATCTTTCCGCAGCATGCTGAATGCAGTGATGATGATGGGCTTCTCTGATGAACCTCCTCCGCATCAACATTTGATTTTCATCCATTCATGTTTACTTTTACACATAAAGAATTACTAACGTGACATGAAAGAGTCAAACCTGATAAAATAAAGATGCTTCAGATTTGAAAATAATGTGTGTCAACAAAAATGACACATTGTGTGCAACAGCAAAGTAATACTATTGACTATTTAAATTTCACTGAAGCATGCACATTTTATGCAGGTAACATGTTTTCTTTCAACAAACAATGAAAGACAAAGAATATGCCCACTTTAACATGTTATTACTACCTACCTACAACGTACGTAAGTACAAGTGTGAATAAAAATTGGGTTACTTCTACATACATATACATAGCTATGTATTATATCTGTAAAATAACTCTGATAAAACAGGCAACAACAAAAGTTTGTTGTATGATTTTTCAGTAGTGATGATGGTTGAAAGGAAGGATGCAACAAAAAAAACCAGCGTAATATAATAATAATACATTTACAAATACTATCATCATCATCATGATCAATGACTTGTGTTCTTGTGTATAATTCCTAGGGAGTTGCTTTTGTTTCCTCACAAAGCTTTCATTTTTCCTTCCTTTTTCTCCTGGACTCCATTCAAACCATTCCTTTTACTTTTCTTCTTTTTTCCCCCTTTACTTCATCATACTGCATATACTACTACTACAGTCTTTTCACTTTTGTTTCATTAAGGGACGAGTATTGACCGACAGAGGATTTTTTGTTTGTTTATATGTGTGTTATTTCTATACAAGAACAATAATTGCACCATCTACTACTATGTGTATACAATAGTGTGTGTACTACATAACATTTTCAATTTATCTTTTCTTTTGTTCGGCCAAATCTAGGAGAAAAAAAAATTGTAAAAGGGAATAAGTCAAAAGAGAATTACATCGTTTTATATACATACTTTTTCTTTCAACCAACTATATAATATAAAAAAAGTTTTTCCATTTTGTTTCGGTTTTGTTTTTCCATGTAAAAATATCGCATTCAATCTTACAGAAGTATGTAAAGTCCTTATAAATATGCTATATCATATCTTTGGTGGAAAGGAAATCTTTGACTTGAGTGTTTAGGTATTGCGTGCATATATTTTTATATGCGTTTGGTTTATCTTTTGAGATTTCTGCTTCTCCGCTTTCTTTGCATTGTATACGTTTAGCTCTTGTCAAAAAAAGTTTTTAACAAGCCACACTGACCATGATATAGAAATACATATATGTAATATTTCTTTGTGTTGTTCAAGTACAATATATATAGTATTATATAGTTTACTCAGGGCCTGTGAAAATCCCAGTACCACCACCTCTTATCCTATGAGAGCACTGCTTGTCAATATAATATTATGCTGTTAGGCTGTTGAAAGTTGGAACAATAACAAAAAAGATTTACATACAATGCGAGCTGTGAGCGAGCACAACTTTTTTTTTAAAGTTTTTTTTTCTTCACTACTGTAGACTTTCATGAGTTTATACTTCTTTTCAAGAGCTTTGCTTGTAAAGCATTCATAGAGAAAAATGGTGAAGAATACCCATAAAAACTTGAATCACTTTCACTACTACTATGAGTAGAGTGGTACTGGATAATGCATGCTGATGTCCTGCTAAGCTGAAGGATTTCCGTGCTCTCTTGGGCTCTTACCGGCTTTGTTGCTTTTTCCTCGAGTGTCCAGTTTTCTATACAAGAGAAAATGTACAATAGCTACCTCTTCTGTTGCTGAAATGCACTGCAAAATGGAGGCTGGTTAAAAAAAAGTTTCTGAGTCGCTATTTTAACTATATGCCAAAGTAGGTTTTATGTATGCATATTATGGCTCTAATTTTCAACTGGGGCACTTTGAGACTACATGTTGTAACTCTACCTCTTATGTCCTTGTATATATACCTTTTGGTATATATATTTTAACCATTTTGTAGTTTAGCGTCAGTCTCTGGTTGAAACCCTAAAATACAGACATTCTGAAAACGCGACGAAGTCCATAAATTTATTTTGTGATTTCTGACACTTTATAATCACCTTTTATCACACTACTACTACCTGAGATACCACCATGTATGCTTGCTTCTGGTTTAATATGCTCTGCTGCTGATACAAAACGTTTTTAAAAAAAATCCTTACTTTGGAGGTCCATTGCACACGCTTTTACAGCCAAATCTCGTAAAAATGCGTGTATATTTTTTTGCCTTTTCTCCAGCAGTCTGCTGCCATCCATTTCACATATCAGTTAAGCTGGTGCCTTTTGATGAGATCAAAAAAGCGAGGGTCTAGTTTTACAGACCAATATTTTGACGGTATCGAAAAGGTCGGATCTATATATTTTGAGGTGAGCTTGGCATTTGAATTCCTTTTTTTCCACATAACCATCTATTTGGCTGGCAACTTGAGTGAAGATAGATATTTGGGACTTTTTTACAATGCAGTTTTACTGAAACTAAAAAAAGAGTGCGTAAATTCCATACATTCCTAGACAAGCGTATATAGGTATATTGCTCGTAAAGCAAAAGACGAATTATTACTTTTGAAAACCGATATGGTTCGATTGCACCAAAATCACGAAAATGAACCAAAACTATTTGGGAATATGGGAAATATATACAATAATTCCATTGACATGACATGGTAGAAGAGAGACGTGTCACGTCATGCAGGTGTATACATAGTGTGATCATCTTATCAAACGCCTTCATATCTTTTTTATGTAAGATATTGTTTAAAATCCTTTATTGCTCCCTAATACCATCAATACAATAAGTTGCATACCAATTTTAATGGGTAATTTGTTGTATCAACTGAATCGTCTCCAAAAGTATAATTACATGAGTAAACAACAAGGTGGCCTAGCTCTTGCTATCTGTTGAAATAACATCATACCTGAAGGTGGTTGTACTAGCATTATGATTATCATTATTATCATCCATGCAAAGCATCAACCATAACAGCACAAATTGTGTTTACAATTTACATTATTATTTGTCTTCTCTTGATTTCTCCACGGACTCCTATATCGTGACGATATCTTCAAGGTGCCTGAAACAAAAAGCTCTCTCAAGAGTTGTATTTTTTTTACTATCAAATAAGAAAATATTGGATGACAAAGGAGCAGAAGCACTTATTTCCATAAAGCAACAGCCATTAACCCTTTTAGTTTTCTGATAAATAACCTCTTTCTGTTAAAAATGCTTCCAGACGAATATGTACCGTAATGATGATGTGATGCTTATGGTTCACGCTAATATTATCTCTTGGAGAATATAGACAAAAATTGAGTCACTTTCTTGCGTACTTTTTTATACTTTTGTTTTTAAAAAAATACTTCACTTAACGTCTGAAGTGAAGTGGTGTTCCAGTAATCTTTCCATTCCAGGAACATACAAAAGTATATATGTAGACTCTTTGAAAAGAAGACAAACAAGGGAAAAAAGAGTCAAGAAGATGAAGACGACCAAAAATGTATCGCTGTTCAGGAGGTTCATAATGCAAGCATGTCATTTGCAATTTAATCTTGTTTATTTGTTGTTTGTGTGTGTTATTGTAACATACTTTGTACATGTAACGAAAGTAAGTAGTAGTAGTAGTAGTAGTAGTAGTAATCACACACAAGGTAAAACATGATTAGGTTTCTCCTGGAGGAACATTTTTAAACAGTCACGAGAGCAAAGAGATGTGTACTTGTGTTATAACTTATAAGTATAGGTTGAGAGGTGAATCGCTGCCTGCCGCCGTTGCTTTTAAGTTATCCAGAGAAGAATGGCATTAAAGGAGTAGTAGTCTCCAGAGACGTCATTTTCTTCAGTAAAGCTTTTATGCTCTTTTGTACTTTTGGAGCAGAAAGTGAGTGTGTTTTATCTGTTCTGATAAAGTTTAAATAACTTTTATGCATAAAAACACCAGATGCATATTAGGTATGTATAATAATAATTTTTGTATAATAATATGTATGTATATGTGTGTGTGTGTGTATGTATTCTGTTATGTCATACAATATGAAAAATGATCATGATTTGTCATGCTTCTCTTGGGATAAAAAAAATGGGGAAAGAGTTTTAAAAACTGAGTTAAGACTAATGGATCCTCTTTTCTCTTAACATTTTACAACAATGTATGTAGATATATAATAAAATATATAATCCTTGTGTGTGTAAATATATGTATGTATGATATTGCGATGACGCGAGCATTGTTCTGTGTGTTACAATTTCGGGACTCTCAGGAATCAGGACTACAGCGAGAAACTTCAGATGCAAAGAGTACGCTGTTTGATTTGATAATATATTGTAACATTTTACATTTTGGAACTACATTATGAGAAATCAGAATAAATCTAGAAAATAAATCGGACAATCTAAAATATTTCAATGTGTATGTGGACAAAAACTAAGTACTCCTTTCCATGATACAATTTTAATGGATGCATGGTTGAAGAGATAGAATGCAATGACGTATTTACAACATGCATAATATCAAATCTGTTGTATCATTTTCATGAAAGTACAAACACATGACATTATTAAATATACCTACCTACGTCAAAATGTAGAATTTTTGGAATTTAATCCATGTAGCGTGTGTATACAAATTCAGGAGAGAGTAAAATTTCACACACAAAAAATCACGAATACAAATATGTAATATGCATGTGATTGATTGATGAGAGAGTGAATATCCCCATGAAATGTGGTATGCTTATTCTGACTAACGTAAAAAAATATTTTTTAAAATTTTATGCATTTATTTCATTGATCGATCAAATTGATAGCTTAATAGCGTTCAATAAACAGAAGTAATATATGCTACCACAAATGATTTCAAACTATTGTACTTCATCCTTATCAAGTATAAAATATCAAAATGAAAAATAACAAGCCATTTCTTTTTAAATCAGCAATCAAAATGTTATTACGGATTTTGACTGGTTTTTAATGATTACGTGTGTGTAAGGAACCGGAAGTTCATTGCATGAGTAGGAGTCTGGACCATACAATTACAAATTATGACAAAGTAAGTACTCGACACAATAATTCGCTAGCTTCGTCACTGCACTGTGCTAAAATGCAAAAAGTATAAAATTGATTATTTTCGATTTGGCTCTAGACGCGCTTGAAGTCTTGGTTAATAGTACTACTGGAGGTTTTTAACAGAAAAAATATGATGAACGTTTAAATTGTTTGTGATTTCCGCTTTCGCACTGGTGCAAGTGCATCAGGCAACTTCCTTTTCAGTTTTTGGGGTGAATTGACTTTACAATTTTGTATCATTTTTCAAAATTTCATAATAACAATTTTTTTTATAAAATATTTCCAAAGGGGAACGCACCTCCTACACCAGCAGAGCCTTCTGCACCTAATCATGGTCAGGAAGGGCAAGGGGCTTTTGCCGCAATTGGTCATAAAATTCAACAAGCTCAGATCAGGATAAAATCAGCCTTTGCAGGAAATTCAGGACTTATGGGGCATAATTACCCCATGCATGCCCAACAAAACATGTTTCACCTTCAATTTCAGGGAAGAAAACAATTTTACGATAAATGTGGAGTATCTTCCAGGCGTTGCGAATGGGTTCCCCGTGATAAGCACATGAAACATGCAATTGCAAGAACTCAACAGCAACACGTACACCAGGCAGAAAATTCAATAAAACCAGAAATGGACTTTGTGTGCTCCAAAGTTAATCATGTATGCTCCCGTGATAAGCACATGACACATGCAATTGCAAGAACTCAACAGCAACACGTACACCAGGCAGAAAATTCAATAAAACCAGAAATGGACTTTGTGTGCTCCAAAGTTAATCATGTATGCGTTGGCAATACCGAAACTTGTATTGCTAACCGTTCCTGCGACGTAGCTTTGAAGATTGTCGAGGTTCAAATAATTGACAATGGAAAAACTACACTTTCCACCGTTTCTTCAGTTTCCCACTTGAATAATTGCAACATGGGTAATTTTTATTGATACTACCGATACAATTATTACTACTACTACATATTATAGTTGATTTTTTTTTATTTACCCGGATATTTTTTTAACTAACGTATTTAGACGCACAATCAGTCACCGACGGCTCAAAAATGCCCCAAATGCTGTTTGCAGTTGGTTTTACTACCTTCGATGAATCTGGTCAAAACCTGGAGTGCAGAATCCCTAAGGCATCTGACTTCAAGCTCGTTTTCTTGTGGAAAAATACAACGGAAGAAGCCAACGGTTTCAGCCAAGTTTGTACAGAAAAACCAAAGGTACCAGCATTTTTTTCTTTTTTTCACAAATCAATTTCCGATTTTGCAGTCATTGGGACCAATTTTTTTATAAATGTGTGTAACGAAATACTACAGCTTTGAATAATTTTAAAAAATCACAGGAGCAGGAGTTTTTTGCTGTAAAGCATTACGATTTTGAAATGATGCAAGCAATTGCTACGTGGCCCACAGTTTGTAAAGGAATGGAGAAGAAAGACGGAGAAGGCTTCAACTTGAAATCATTCTTACTTAATCATGTTCCAGAAACTGAGTACACTTCATTCTTCAGCCCACCATTCGATTTCGCAGGTATGTCCGCCCTCCCAAAATTATCAATCCAAATGTCCGAATCCAATATTTTCATGCACTACTAATAATTATTGTGGTTTGACTAATCTGTTTACATTTGTTTCCTGATTATTCCACAGACAATTATGAACCCAAATATTCTTCAAATGGAATGGTTATAAGTGGAACCGTGTAACTTACTTGACTCAGTCATTCAAAGTTTGAATTTCATAAACTGTTTGATACAATAAACACGATGTCAAACTAGAATGAAATATAATAAAATTTAACTGCATTTTTGTGAGCCGGAAAATATTTCCTTTAAAAATTTTCATGAAGGCACGTATTACCATACATTCTTTACAGTGGATGTATGAGTCATGACATGAAAATCTTTCGTATTCCCAATGAATGCATCAACCACTGAAACGAATCCATGACCAATGGTCAGTTACAATTAATTGTTGTTTGGAGTAAAATACATAATATGTGTTTTCATGCAAGCTAAAGTCATGCAACAAAACCAACACAGCCATGTATTTTTCCCATCGAAAAATGGCCAGGGACACTTCCGACTCTTTGTACGTGTGCATTCACCCATTTGAATTTTACATTGAAAAATCAGTGTGCAGTGTAGTATTGATATTGATTACAAATGAAAAACAAACAAAACAAATCTAGACACATATTTTATTTCTTTATTTCCGCCCATACTATTGTTTCATTAGTAGAATTAATCTTATACATATATGCTGAATCTCTCCCTAGTCCATTCATGCTGAGACGGATGTCGATTCTAGATCACTCCGATCAACGGTCAGTTTCTGTAAAAGGGACGGAAATGAAAGTTCCGTCACTTAATAAATGTGATTCACCCCTTGGGGCTGACCATTACATTTTGTATATTTATACATACACACTAAGAAGCAAGCAATGAAATTTTGTAAAAGTTTTCCAATAATTTTACTGTTTTTATGCAGCATAAAACTTGAAATTGTCAGATATTGAAATCTTGCTAGGCGGAGTATTAATCCAAGCGGGCACACAGTGGACAAATGCTGGTAGAGCACGAATTGTGACGGCTTTATATGGGCGGTTGTAATAAAGGTAATGCATAACATATTATTATCATAATGTCACTGTCAACTTTACAAAGGAATATTGGAATAAGCAGGACTCCGTATCAAAAAAGACGTCATTTTCTTGCGTGTGAGTACATTTTGAAAAATATTTACCATCATCCAAGTGCTTTTTGATTATCAATATATACTCCATTACATATGTTTTCATGGTCCATTTTCTGTTTTATCTTGTCTACATTACCGTGGCTTATTTTGATAACTGCCATATCTAAATATGCTCTAATGCACTCTAAAAGTTTTCTTCACGATGCGGATTTCAGTTACATAAATGCTCATTTTGCATATAAAATGTCATTTTGTTGTCACCTTAAAACAATTACGATTTTTCCTTTTTATAACACCCATCATGCCTTAAGATAACATGTTTACTTGTACTACTAAAAATCATACCTTGTCTTTACACTTTTACCACTGTTGATAAGCCTTTCAGAGAAAAGACTTTTACGCAGTTCCATTAGCGTACTATGCGGTGGTGGTGCAAAGGTAGCATGCACAAAAACTAGTGATCGAATATTTTTTTTGAAACCCATCTCACTTATAAACTGTCTGACGTTTTTATCAGCAAAAAGTTGACTACGTGTTCATACGAGGAATAATATCTCCCCTTCAAACATTTACATAATAACAACATAAATGGATGCATTAGCCATAATCTTTGTTGTCGAGACTAGTTGTTATATGACCAAAGGGATTTTTAGTGAGGTTTGAATTCGATATTAATGCTACCTGTTACGAGTAAACTTTATTATTACTTTTCCCTGAACTCTTAAACTTTCTACTCACTTTGGTACTGTGTGTTGATTATCCTTATTAAATGTTATCCTAATGGAAATTTGCTCAACAAACATGAATTGAAATGCTCATCCATAAATAGCACATATTTCTGCATGCAACAAATTTTACACGCAACCAAAATTAATAACGAGCCATTTTAACTTGATATCATTTTGAAGAGAAAAGATTTAAAAAAAAGCATAAGTATGATATATTTTTCTAGCGGTAGAAACCACTCCCGGGGAAAAATGAGAACTATGTAGTATGTGCAAACAAAAGAAATACATGAAAAATTTCATTCCGGTTCAGTACATGGCTCTTTTTATATAATGAAGGTATACGTATGTATGTGTATGACTTGAAAAAAGATCCCCTTTTCTTTGTTTAGTTTCCTCTTGGCAATGCAATGATATAAGAGCAATTGATAGCTACTGACCAAAAATGTGTAAATATTCTGTTTGTTTCAGAGGTTAGGATGGGAGTGCTGATTTTAAAGAAATAAAGTAAATTCAGATTCCATTTTAAAGTGATAAATTATTCAGATTAGACACGTCAATCTAAAAAAAAATGAGTCATCAACAAATCGATGATGTGCAAAGGACAGCCAAAAAAATGAAATTTGTTGTTTATATTGTTGATGGGCAATCCGAAATGAACAAAACCCATTATGAAGGGTGGTTTTTGATACATCACATCATCAGCGCAACCAAGAAAAAAAAACTTGATAGAATCCATTAATAAATGCCAAATCACTAATCGTTTACTCATCATTATCAAGTAAGTACCTTTCATGATCTTACGTAAATATGTACATCCATACATGAATATGTACACAAGAGGTGATGATTTGTCGAAATCGGCTTGATTTACCTTACATCCGAGATGAAATGACATGCCAGGGTTTTGTTTCACGAAAATATGATACTTCAAGCACACATGTTCTTTTGTGAATAAAATCCTTGTAGTACTTTAATAAACCAACGATGATTTTAAAGTTTTGAGTCCATTTGCTATGACTTTGAATGTTGAAGAACCACTGATAAAAAACATCAACGATAAAAATAATTATATGCGCAGCGATATTTTCTTTGAAATTATACATTTCACATGGATTAATTCTACTCAAATAGAGAATTGATTTTGACCAAATAAGGTATAGTAATTGCACAACATTGTTTTTTAAATTATTGTATAAAACTGGCATAAAAAATTATTCTGAAAAAGCGAATAGTAAGTCGTGATGCATTACATGTAAAGTTATGGGGTATATATACGCGCTTATATCTAAACCAAATTGTTGAGGATGAAAGGGTGTGCTCTTACTGGGCTTACATACACATCTGCTCCCTTTTTTATACTTACATACAACAAAAACAGTGTTCGGTGATGAAAGGGGATATTATGTAACCTCTGCTCTATTCACTCCGAGAAAATTATAATGTCAGAAAAGCAAAGGCAGTGAGATGTGAAAATTGTAGAGAAAATATAGTAAAAAATTTGTCTACATCCTCAAAAAAGCGTTGAAGGGTGAGAAAAAGAAAGAGAAGTAATCCGAATCTATATGCGTAACACTACTAATGGGAGTTTTTTTAGAGAAAAAAAAGAAAAGAAAAAACATAGAATGAGTGAGAGAAAAATCCGTGTGATAATCTTGAAAGCATGCATAGGCATATAATATATAAATGTATGCATATATGCACCACTAAAAAACGAAGTGAGTGGAGGAGGGTGACAGTTTTTATTGAAAATCTCTGTTTGCTTCACTTGGCACGGTCACACCATTTGAAATTAAAAAGAGACTCTGCTCTCTGTCATGACATTGATGAGAATAAGTAATAAAAGAGACTGTGTGGCAGTGAAGTTGGAGAGTGAAGGAAGATTGAGTGCATGGGTGATGTGGTGTGAGGATGATGGCAAGGTTTGCTGATCCTGAACAATAGCAGAAACGTGTTGGAATGGAAAATAATACAAAAAAAAGAGAAAGTAGATGTGAAATATGTATGTATGTTGTATGTAGAATAAGTTTGATATATTGACGGCGAATATACATAATCGATAAGACTATAAATGCATTAAAAGTTGGGAAGCATCATGAGCTTAAGTATAGTGGGTTATATAATATGGCTATGCTTATGTTGAGAGCTTAAAAATCTATAGCGAGCTGTAAGTTTATTTTCCCTTTTTACCAAAAAAAAAATCATTGAAGTATTTTTCATAAGTATGTAAATCTTTCAAGGCAAAATCATATAATATATTATGGCACGTTGTTCTTTATTATTCCAATTTAAAAAGTTACTTTAATACGCAATAATTTGTTCTTACAATTATTGGTCAATTTCGTTAGGTATTCAAAGTGAAATATTTATATGCAAATTTTTGAAAAATCAATGGGATTTTACAATCAGTCAGCAGTTTACGGGAAGTTGAGCCTAAA